>LBNU01017334.1:94252-140884 GCA_014162995.1 Artemisia annua
GAGGCGTGGCCTCCACGTTACGAAACATGCCAAAGCGTCGTCTCAAGGCGTGGCGTGCAATAAAGCGTCATATAGCGTGATATAGCGTGCTATAGCACGTAGCGTGGCGCCTTTTTTTTGTAGATTTTAAGAATTTTTTTTTTAAAGATTTATTGGACTGAGCTTATTTACAAGTATTTATTTGAGCTTAGTAGCTCCATAACTCAATTTTAAGCCTAGTAGCTAACTAATATTGACAACTCTATAAATATGTTTTGCCGCTTTGAATCACGCCTTAAAAATGCTATAACGCAACGCTTCACGCTAAAGCTTGAGGCTTGGTTATGCCGCTACACCACGCTTCACGCTATTTATAACCTTGGGTATGCCTAATAGTATGCCTAATTTATGTGGCAGCATATTATTGGTGACTGGAGAGGGACCCACTTTTACACAAATCAATAAACCATTGTCACATCAATTTAGGCACACAATTAGTCATATTATTAGACATCCAAATCATTCTCTCTTTGTTTAATTTGGTCGACCGTCCATTGTTCCCAGCGTTAGAGCGTCGGGTGCATTTGCTCCATCTCGCCCTCACATAAATTATATTATTTGAACATTGAATAAAATGCATCGATCAATGCACGGTGTCTTGTCATAATAGAACTTTGAATATGAAACAATAAACTTGATAACATTATTTAATGTTTTTATATAGTTTTGTGAATAAAAATTATAATTAAGCAATTCTAACTACTATATATATAGCAAGTTACTACTTGCTACTTACTAATCCTTTATAATTTGGGCCTTTACAGATAAATTTAGCATCTTTTTAGTCCAAACTTTGTCATACTACATATATAAATGAAAAGTTCGATCTTCAAACGTGGGATTCGACACTTCTTGTCTGGCCTAAGCATGGTCGTTGGCGGGTGCAGATGAGTCGTCAGCAGGTTCTGTGGGGATGCCTTTAAAAACAGAAACTAACAACCCGCACAAGTATACATAACCTGTGATGAAGATGAGTATCCAAAGCTGTTTAGGTTTTATGAACAACCCACACAACAGAAGAAACCACGAGAAGAAGGCGGTTAAGAAGAAGTTCATTCGCAAGAGTCTCACGGGAAGTGATTTACATGGGTGACGACGCGCTTCCCTTTTGTAAACAAGCCAAAGACCAACGCTAGACAAGAAGCACAAACCAATTGCTAAATATGACATCCGAACAATAATGATTTCAAGTTGTTTATGTGAGACTTTGTGATTCTCGTCAGCTTTTGAATTCTCATACACTCCGAACAACAAACCAGCCCATAATGCAATAGTTGTAGGAACCAACCAAGTAAGCATTTGATGCATATCTTTGCGTGCCCTGTTGAAATTATGGATAAATATTAATACGTTAAATGTTTAGTATCGAACCCGAGACCTCGGGATTGCACACATTACAAATGAGTATTAAGGAATAATAATAAATATCCTACATAAACAACAAAGATATATACATTAATTGAAAGGAATATATTAACGAGGTATGAAATATAGGTTATCGAAGAGTTGAGTACTTGAGTTGACAGTAGTTTTAATTAATATATCTCACTAATTTTTTAAATTAAGCACAGCTCAATTCCAATATGTTTTAACTGCTTATAACCCTACTTTATAACCTAGCTACACAATCTTTGATTCACATTTTACACTATCAAAAACAGAAAAGAAATTAAATAATGAAACCAATAACATAATGGGATAATTCCATATTTACCCAACTTAAACCACATAATTCCATCCCAAAACACAAGTTTTTAGTGCATAAGTGCAATGCTTTTAAAGCATGTGTTGGAGAAATGGAATTATGTCATTTATCGAAAGAAGAATGTTATCTTTACCTCATCAGAACTTCGGGTACCGGAAGCCCTTGTGGCGTTGCTGCTACTTGATTAACGCTTCTAAAACAAACCCAAAACTAATCAATAAAAATAAATTCTTGTTGAAAACGAAATATACTAACAGTATCTAAAAGTCTCTTTATCTTTACTCCAATTTTTTCTCCAATGAGTAAAATGTGTTGGACAATTACGACAACAACCCCAATAACGAAACACAGAATCTAGAGCTTGGTACTCGACGGGAAGCTCTAGATTCTGTGTTTCCATATACGTATAAGATTTCAAGTTTCTTTTTTCAAACACTTGACTCCTCATTGTAGAAATCTTTTTATGGGGAATAATAGCCGAATAGCCACCATTGTGTTGTACATATCTTTTTTCCAAAACCCACGGAGCAACAAGAGCCACCTAGATGAGGGCACATGTTGCATCGATTTTGAGTTTAACATTCATTTGTTAGCGAATAGTAGTTAATTAGTAAATAAAAATTTTAATTGATTGGCTACTATATATACTACAAAATTCACTTTGGCTACTACTGCAAAAGTCACCCAAAACATAAAATTAAAATGAATCTAACAAGCTGTAGACGAGTAATGAAAGAATAAGTAAAGGATCATATCTTACGCCATTGTTCTTGCTTGTTTCTTGATCGACACTCTCAAAGCTAGGTCAGGAGAATTTGGTTTTAGGTTTGAGTACGTTTCAAAGATCGAATGCATGTGGGTGTCTATTTAAATCCTTTCATTTTTGTCTGTTAGTGGGTCATGTCACGTCATATTAAGTCAAGGTGTTTATAATGGATTCTTTTTAACCATTCGAAAAGAATTACTGTTAAATTTACAAAGTTATGATAAAAACAAGAACAGATTAAGATTTAACAAAAGAAATTTATAAGAATCAACCCAACCAACCTCCATTTGGTTGACTCATATGGTTTTACAATACAGAAACTTAAAAGAATTTGATTACAAGAACAAGAAAGCTACTAACAACTTATTCAAAGCTGTGTGAAAATACACACAGTAAAACCCTAGTCGTTATCTAACAAATGAGGAGAAAGCAAGCTTATATAGCTCTTGACATCTTTAAATTTGGTTTTGTATTTGATTTAGTTAATTTGAATAAAGCTTATGCTTTGTTTGTTTAATTTGTCATTTGTTTCGTCTTTTGAATTACTCACGCAAACACAATTATATAAATAGTTAAAGCAAGAACATAGAAGTTATATATGTTTGTGATATAGATATGTTTGAATATGAAACGTAGATATAATGTTTTACGTTGGTGGAATGGAGAGATGATTTTGGTTAAAAAAAAAAAAAAAAAAAAAAAAAAAAAAAAAAAAAAAAAAAAAAAAAAAAAAAAAAAAAAAAAAAAAAAAAAGGTACTCCGGTGGTGAAAGCCGCATGTTTTGACTTTTGATATACCATTTAGGGCCCGTTTGGTATGTGGGATTTTGGTGGGTTTAGGATTTAATTAATGCAAAAGATATGTTTGGTTGTGTTTAAAGAACTTGGGTTTGGATTTGTAGGATAAATATTTGGGGATGTAGAAAAGATAGGGGGAGTGAAGGGTTTTATGACAAGAGTGGGACCCTTCATTTTTTTCTCTCTATCTCTCTCTTCTCACTACATTTAAATATAATTAATTTAATAAAAAAATTATATATAAATTTATAAAATAATAATTTATCTTTTAATAATATATTTTCTCTTTCCTACATCAAATCAAAATCCAAATCCAAATCTACAACTTTTTCATCAACCCCAACTCCTAATCTAAACCCATCTACAAACCAAACGGGCCCTTAGTTGATTTTTTTTGAACGGCAATTTATAAAAAAGAAACTAGCAAGGAGCTAGAATTACAAGGAAATATTGTTAGGGTTATTTAACCAATCGTTCCATCCAAACGATTTGTTACCCCTGAAACGACACCAAAGAAAGGATTTACATTGTAACTCATCAAAAAATAACACCTTCTTTGAAGCTTTAGCTTTAAAAATCTTATTGTTGCGGAACCACCAAAGGAGCCACCAAGAGATGTAAAAAACGCCTTCCAACATCTGCTTGTTCTTCTTAGGTAATCGAACGGTATCAATCCACTCGAGCCATTCTTCATAGGAATCGTAATCTACTATGGGAACATTCCACCAACGAGCTATGAAAATTGAGACATCGCGAGCCATGTTACACGAGAAAAATAAGTGACCCGTAGTTTCCACACCCACTTCACAATTAGGACATATAATTGAATCAATGAGAATACCACGACGAGAGATGTTAAACCGTGTTGGTAGAGAGCTAGTCATAACTTTCCATGCGTGCACATTAACCTTAATAGGAGTGTATTTATTCCATCTTGATTTATAATCCGACCTAGGTAACGTCTTGTCGTCAATCATTTTCCGAATTGATGCCACAGAAAAAACCCCAGATTTCTCCAAATCCCAAATCCACCTGTCGTTAGCTGATGTTAAAGTCACCAGCTTAGAAATATGTTCAATATTGTGGAATTGCTCTAGTTCAATACCGCCTCTCGGAAGCCTTCTAAACGACTGAGATAGATTATCCTGCCTTAATTTCGCAGCAACTGTAACATTTTTGGACGACTCTAGAGCATAAACGCGAGGGTACCTATCTTTAAGCACGCCTTCGTCACACCAATTATCGCTCCAGAACTTGGTTGACTCTCCATCACCCAATTTGATACGCATGTACTGCATTATGTGAATTACGTGTTTAGACAACGAATCCATTTCTTTTATGATACTCATCCAGCAGGAGTTATTGCCCTTCTTCGAAGTTATCCCAATCTGACCATTGCTGCCATGGATTGCCTTTATAGTACGAGCCCAAAGAGAATCACCTTGGGAAAAAAAAAAACGCCAGATCCACTTAACAAGTAAACCTCTGTTAATAGCGTATAAACTTGAAACACCGAGCCCTCCTCTTTCTTTAGACATAAGAACATTTTTCCAGTTTACCCACGTTGCTTTTTTGCTATTTTGCTCGTGACCGTTCAAGAATTTTCTGCGAATTCCTTCAAGCTTACTAAGAACACACTTTGGGACTTTGAAAATGGAGAAATTATATATGGGAAGAGATCCAAGAACTGATTTCACTAGCGTCAACCTACCACCTATGGACAACATATTCATCTTCCATTTCGAAAGCCGCTTCTTGACCCGGTCTACTATATCATTCCACGCTTGTTGACGAGCCATGCTACCTCCTACAATGGATCCAAGATATGAAAACGGAGCGTTGAGAATAAGACATCCAAGCTGCCTAGCGGCACAACTAACCAGATTTTCGTCCACGTGAACACCCATTATTTTACTTTTGCACATATTAATACGAAGACCTGAAACTTTGTGAAAACACTCAAGAACGTGAACGAGCGTAGAGATATTACTATCACACCATTGACCAATGAAAACGGCATCATCTGCGTAAAACATATGCGATATCTTTACTAGACCTTCACCAATATTAATACCTTGAAACATACCTGCGTCGACAACACATTGAAAAGATAGGTGAAGACTTTCCATTATCAGGATGAATAAGAAAGAGGATAACGGATCCCCTTGTTTAAGACCTTTTCCAAATTCGAACTCCTTCGTTGGACTACCATTAACAAGAATGGATCCTCTCGACGACTGAAGGCAACATTGAATCCACTTACACCACTTATCACCGAAACCGAATTTCCTAAGAACTTCATCCAAAAAATCCCACCTCACCGAGTCATACGCTTTTTCGAAGTCCACATTAAAGATAAGAGCTTGCTTTTTTTTTCGTCTTACACCACTGAATAACTTCGTTGAGTATAAACGGTCCATCTAGAATTTGTCTATCCGCAATGAAAGCGGATTGAACCTTGTTAACAATACCCTTAATGACGCGCACCAGCCTGTTTGCCATGATCTTAGCGATGATTTTATATAGGCTCCCAATCAAGCTAATTGGTCTAAAATCTTTCACTAATTTAGCGTTTTGATTTTTTGGAATTAGCGTAATAAACGAGGAGTTGCATCCGTTAGGAATATCACAATGAGAGAAGAAGTATCTGACCGCATTTGTAACGTCTCCCATGATTAAGTCCCAGTATCTACGAAAAAAACCAAATGTAAATCCATCCGGTCCCGGAGCTTTATCCGTCCCACAATCCCAAACCGCCTTTTTAATTTCGTCATTAGAAACATCGGCTTCAATTTTCTGTCTTTCTTCAGCCGACAAAACATTAGGAAAGTCCATCTCAATGATCGCATCTTTGGTACCAGGATGACGGAATCTCATACTAAAATGATCGAAAAATTCTTTCTTAACATCAGTTGGATTATCTACCCAATGGCCATCAACCAAGACACCCCGAACGTTCAAAAGATTACGTTTCTTGTTGAGCATCCCGTGAAAGAAACTTGAGTTTTCATCACCCTCGACAGCCCATCTGATCTTAGTCTTTTGGGTTACCTCCATCATTTGGATACTACTAATATCGTTTAACTTATTAATAATATCCACACGTTGACACAAAACTTCATTGTTCCCTTCCCCTCTATCAATCATCTCGTCAATAATTTTTAGGTCATTTTTAAGATTGGTGTGCATCAAACTATCAGCTGATCTACGAGAGACATTCCATTCGCGAATTTTTCCTTTAAGAAACTTCAACTTACCCATAAAATATCTAATTGCATTAGAATCCTTACCTGAGTACTCCTTCCAAGCAGCCTCCACAAGATTATTAAAACCATTCATATCAAACCAATAATGAAAAATTTTGAACGGAATAGGACCATAATCATAAGCGATTTCTCGAAGAAGAATCGGACGGTGATCAGAAAGGTACCTCTCCAAAGTGATAGCGTTGATATTCGGACATGTATTCAAAAGGTTTTCGGATACAAAAAACCTATCCAACTTGCTCATTTTGGATCCGGATTTATGACACCAAGTGAACATGCTTGATCGTGGCAGAACTAAGCGGTCAAGCTTGTAAACCACGGGTATCGTTGTCCCAACGAGCGTTGAAATTGATCTAGTCACTCAAGTCGTGAGTTATGTGAGATGAATGGGTTGAAAAGATTTGATTTTGTTTTAGTTATACTACGAAAGGATTGCATAAATTTTAAATGAAATAAAGAACGATAAGAAAAGAAATAAGTTTAACCATGAAAGGAAACATGAGACTAAGTAAAGCATAAAAGAAATAAAAGTTTAAACTAAGAAAGAAAGAAATAAGTAAATGTTTTTGTGGTTTTGTATTTTAATTAACGAAAAGAAAATTAAACTAAGTTAAAAGGTTTAAAAGAAAATTCGACAGAGTAACGGTAGGAAATTAATAAAAGAAAACTCCACTCGATAAACGATGGAGTGCAAATAAGCCTAGCTCGACTTTAGAAATAAATAAGACACGACACTAAAAGTCTAAGACTCGAAAACTAAAGTAAATAAAAATCTAAACTCGCTAAGACAAAATAAATATGAAACTCGCTATGTAAAAAAAATGTAAACTCGCTATGTATAAAAAATAACCAAACTCGCTAGCCAAGTCTTCAAACTCGCTAGCTATGTGAACCCAAACTCGCTACAAAAGAAAAATTAAACTCGCTAGACACATGTGAAAATCATACTCGCTAACCTTTGGAAATCAAACTCGCTACAAAACCTAGAAACTCGCTAAAAACGAAACTCGCTAGACCTAAGAAGAAAAAAAACAAACTCGCTAGGGCTTATAGACCAAACTCGCTAGATAGCCAAGTATAATACTCGCTATCACAAAAGCATACTCGCTACCATTCAGAAATTAAACTCGCTATCCATCAAAATCAACATACTCGCTACTAAACCCTAATTACCAAACTCGCTATTTAGGGGTTTAAGAGATACGAACTATTTTTTACGTGAAATTTTTATAAAAACTTAAAGAAAACTTATTTAAACTCAATGTTAAGCAAAACCAATACTCAAAATAAGCAATAGAAAACGCAACTAATCAAAATAAGCAAAACATATTTCTAGGGCTTGTAACTAAAAAGCTAGTTTAGACTCAAAATAAAGATTAAAAAGCTAAAGATAACGACTTTAAAACTTGTAAATAAGCTAAACAAAAACGAAACAAAAGCTCTCACAAGCTAGCAAAACCCAAATAAGCTCAAGTCATAATCATAAGGCACGAAAATTTCTTTTCATGCAAAGGTGGTGCAAGACTTATATGAGCTTATATTGAATCAAGATAGAAGTAAGAAGCTTGAATAAGATGAAAAGAAGATGCAAATAAGCTAGGAAATAAGCAAAGTAAAAGACTTGGACATGAAATAAAAAGCTTGCATTATAAAAATCTTACACTACAACATGAAAATAAACTAGGATTATGAAAACCAAAAAACTAACCAAGACTAAATGAGGCCATGGGGTGGTATTTAAGGGAGTCTAGGTGACTAATCCCTTGTTTTACATTTTGCACTTAGCCCCTTAGTCTTTATAATTTTGTTCATACAAAGCATAAACTAGAGATACGACACTATCTTAACTTTCTAAAACACGACTATAGTCCTTGTAACTTTGAGGTGATGTGTTGACGAGCTTTCCAAAGATCTTCAATAATGTAAAAGTGATCACTTGCTCGGATTTAGAAAGTTATAGCTTCATAATCATCAATGAGCTTTGATTAAGTGTCTCTTGTACTTTCTTGAGCCTTTGAGAAATAATTCATCTTCACGGGCTTTTCATGAGTAGATTTCTTCTTTTGCTTCTCTTTCAAACTCTTTTCCACATCTCGTGCTCTTTTTGGGCTTTTAGGTTGCTTTTTGTGATGTTTTAGCAATATCCATACCTGCACAGTCATAAACACAAAAACACGATATCTTTGGCTTTGAACGTTAGTTTTTGGTCTAAAATAGTCTAATAATGGTGAATAAAAGGTATGTGAATAAGCACATACCAATGCTACCCCCTAAACTCACCTCTAACAAACCTGAATCGAAGATAAAAGTATTAAACATGTTAGCTTCATGTGCGTTAAACACAGACCCGAATCTTTCAGATTTATTCCTCACCTCGTTAAAATCACCCATAACTACTACTTCACCATCCCATCTTTTTATTATTCGTTGTAAATATTCCCATAATAATTATTTATCTTTCGTCTCATGAGGAGCATAAACCGCGATAATCATATACTTCAAACCCGACGCCCTCCAAACGCCACGAATCATAACGAAGGAATCTGAAATAGTAACGTTCTCCTTGTGAAAGTAGTTTGGATCCCAAACACACAAAATGCCCCCTGAGTTACCAACTGCCTCGCTATGAACATACTCGAAAGCCATATTACCCCAACATTTTTTTACACAAAACGTATCCATTATCTCCATTTTTGTTTCTTGTAAGGTCAAAAAATTAACCTTATTCTTGTTGCATAACTCCTTAACCCATTCCTTCTTGGCCTTTTTTCCAAGGCCTTGTATATTAAGGGAAAGAAAATTCATCTAAACACCTCCTCCACTCCTTGTGCTTCAATAATTTCAGCCATATTTGACATACATCCCTCCATTTTGTACCCCATAACTTGTCCAACCTTAACTACATCGTCTAATAATTCTAAAATCGATCCTCCAGTTCTCGGTGCTTCTGATTTTTTGAAATGCCCCGAAGAAACTGAATCAGTTGCTTCTTAAAATCGATCCTCTAGGGTTTTTAAAATTTCGTTTTGATTATGTATTATTATCGATTAAGAAATGAATCACTTAACATGTTTCAATTGGTTTTACTTGGTGGACTAAAAATACAAAATCTCATTTATATATGTTATAACCTACCTATTATTTTAGGAGAATGCTTTTGGATTAAAAATTATATTTTATTATTCAAGCAAAATCACATGATGATACTTGACTTGCATGACATGTTAGTGATATATGCTTTTAGTTTTGCAAACCCATGTGATCAATTTATGATGTGTTGTGGTATTTCTTTTACTTATATTTTCGTTAAAATATGTAACATATTTAGATAGCTTTGATGATTGATTCATTCACTTGATTATGGATAACCATTATACCATGTTTACTAATGTGCTTTTTGTTTGGAAAATTGTATTTTTATAAGTTTGCGCTATTTACTTCTCATGTTTGATCATAAAATTACCAAATTAGCATAGATGTTTACACTATAGTTTCTTTATTACATAAAGAGAAAAAAAATGTAATGGGTATAACTTAAATTTAATCTTACGTTTATGTATAATGTATAAAAAAATTTTTTCTCTAAGACCGAACTATATAAGGAAATTATAATTACTTGTATAAGTAAATTATAAATGCATGAAAAAAATGACAAAGAGTGCACTCGTAAGTCTTTTAGGATTGTTCGCCGACCGTTCACTTTAGTGCAACTTTCTTTACAATTGGCCTAAATCATCAAGGTATAAAAGATACCCATATTTTAGACCGTTGGTTGATACCCATAGTGTTCCATGACAATCATGTGTTGCTACTTAATCCTCCTCTAAAAAACGCACACAACAAATTGCATTACACTTTAGCATGTGTGATAAGATCATAAAACTGCAAAAACCACTTACATGTTGCATTATAGTGAGGATAACAACAAAGTTAGTTATAACATCAAATAAGAAAAATTCAGATTAGAACTATAGGGGTGTTCGGTTATGCTTATTAAAGGTGCTTATTGGCTTATTCAATTACCATAACACAATAAGTTTATGATAAAACTATAAGTTTTTTTTTAGAAGCTTAGTAAAAAAAACCCGTGAACTCAAAACTACTTCTATCATAGCTTAGTGTGTTTATAGTAAAAACACAAATATTAAGTGTATAATTTTTCAATAAAACATTAAAAAAAGTTACTAAAAGTTGGTGTATATGACAAAAAAAGTTAAACCATAAAAAGATTACTAAAAAATATCAGCTAGATAAGGCATAAGCTAAAGTTCTATTGAGGTATCTTTCGGATTCTATCTAGAAGCAAAAAAAGGTTAACACATAAATCATAAGTATAGAAGAATGATTGTATCTCACATCCGTGATTATCAACTCAATAACATTATCGCAATATAGTAATGTAATAACTTGATTAAAACCTATGTATTCTTGCTTAATAATTCTCATGTACATAGTTTAATTCCTTTACAACGGCCAACTATACGCATATATTTATTTTCATGAGTCGTTGTTATAAATAGAATCGCTTATATTTATTTTCATATCACAGTAACTCGTGCTTACCATTTGATATTTATATTCCCGTTACTAATAATTTAGCTGTATTTAATATTCAAACTCGTGTACGCATGAATTAAACTTTTAAATAGAATAACAGGAGTCCTTATTTTTAAAAAAAATATTCTAATGGATGGAAGTCTAAAACTAACAATATTAAAACTAATTCGCATAATTACCAAATTTTGTAATATTAATGGATGAAAGTCTAAAATTTAATACTAATACTCATGTAATTTTAAAAAAAGTTAATATTATAAAGTATAAGGGGTACAAAGTGTAAGGGATTTGTGTTTTTCCTAAAGTTATTAGAAAACATGAAAACTTATAATTTTACACTTAACTCTACATAATTTATTTAAAGTTCAACCACTAAAGTTTTATTAATTACTTCCTCTTTTTTTAAGTTTTTGTTTTCATAAATTTGACACTTATATTTTTATGTATTTTTTTTCCTTAATCAAATTCTCCACCAAATTTATTAAAGTTTGACCAAAATCAATTCAATTTTGACTTTCTATTGGCCAATCATATTGCTTGATTTCGCCTACGTGGCAAAATCAAGGTCTCCTATTGGTCCAATTTTTTTTCCACTAAGATTGTTTTGTTAAAAATACTCCAAAATGATGTAATTCTTTTATTATATAAAAAAGATGCATATGTTAAGTTATAGTTTGAAACTGTGATTACGTTTTTATAGCTTTTAAAGATTTGCTTAATTTTTGTGGTTTAAATGTACGTGGTCAATGTTATTTTCGTGATACATATTTTTGGGATGTGGACGTGTACTAAATAGAAGCTGGTTAGAGGTGAGCATTTTGTTGCCCATCCAATATTCTCTTCTATCAAGTTATATTTTTGGGATGTGGACGTGTAATAAATAGAAGCTGGTTAGAGGTGAGCATTTTGTTGCCCATCCATGCATATTCTCTTCTATCAAGTTTGGGCTAGTGGACTACAATATATCTGATATATAACTACTTATAATACCCGCGCACGCGCGAGTTTTTTTAAAAAAAATATTTTTGAGTGATACATTTTTATTTATTAAAAAAAATAATTTAATCTTTGTTTTGTTTGATTTATGATTTTTAATTATATTTGTTTATTATTAAAGATAATCATTTAAAAAGTTTAATCTTATTATTAGTTGCATCTTATCTATATCTTTTTGTATTTATTTTCTACTTGTTAGTATATATCAACAAAACGAATTTATAAATTTTTAAATTAAAAAATAATAATTAAAACATTACCTAATAAGGAAATATTCTTTTCTCCGAAATACGAAAGTACCCACTAAGGGTTTTGTTTTATTATATAAAAAAGATGCATTCTAATATTCTTCTAGTATCTCATATTAGACGGGGCTGTTTGATAAAAAATTCGATTTAGCGCTGAATGAATCAAAACTGCTGAATGATTTTCCAGATGCTGAGTGAACCTGATTCTGAATGAAAATGATTGTTTGATATTTGTTCTGAATGAGCAATATGAGTTGCCTGAAATTACCAATTTAACTTTTTGTCTAATTTTGTATTGACCAACATATACCGTTTGCTAAAAAAATTATTAACTCGAATAAAAATATAATATAAAGAAAGTAATGTTGGAATAAACAAAAAAAAATGTAAATAGTCTTATCGAAAGATCATAAAACAATATAAAATTCGATTTAGCGCTGAATGAATCAAAACTGCTGAATGATTTTCCAGATGCTGAGTGAACCTGATTCTGAATGAAAATGATTGTTTGATATTTGTTCTGAATGAGCAATATGAGTTGCCTGAAATTACCAATTTAACTTTTTGTCTAATTTTGTATTGACCAACATATACCGTTTGCTAAAAAAATTATTAACTCGAATAAAAATATAATATAAAGAAAGTAATGTTGGAATAAACAAAAAAAAATGTAAATAGTCTTATCGAAAGATCATAAAACAATATAATTTATGAACTAATCTTAGGTTGAAGCATTTAAAAATAACTTATTAGCAATCTGATTACAGAGATTAGTCATATATTCATTGCCTTTGGGACCCCATTGCATGTCATATATTCCGATCGTTATTGAAAGAGCATAATACGTTGTTTTTTGCTACTTTTTACTTAAACAATACAATTGTCGAAACATTTTAACTAACTGCATCAAACTAATGAGTATTATGTTTAGCGTCGTTGGGTGATTATAATTGAGATTATAACTATTAAAATGGCAATCGCAATATTTCATTTCATTTTAAAGATGAACCAAAACAAATAGAGATTTTATATACCGGCATCAATGAATTGAATGAGTATAATTTGTAGCGTGGTTGTGGGCGTTCAACGCAATACCAAAAAATAACAATCGTATAAAAGTCCAAATACAACGTTTTGGATTTGTTAGAAATGCAATCAGAAAAGAGAGTTGTGAAATAAAAATCACTAGACTAATGTTTTTGCCTTTAAACAAAATAATAGTAATACCATAAGATTAAATAGAAACATTATAGGTGTAGAAAGAATAGAGAGGACACACGTGGAGAAAGGTTGTGGGGGCAAAATTGCAACTGCTTAATGATTTTGCATACCTCAATACGTAGAATCGGTCAGCACCGAATTGTATCATTCAAAGGCAAAACAAAATTTATCAAACACACTAATTGCTGACCGAATTTGGACTCAGCATTGAATCAAGCCCTTAAGCGCCAATCAAACACACCCAACCCCATACCACTTTAAAACTAAAACATGACTTTACATAAAAATTCTACACAAAGTGCGTAACTAAATTTGACTTTCTGTCACTGATTTTCTTTTACTATACTTTTATTTAAAGCAGCTTCTCAATTATTGTTTCGTAAGAAAGTAGAGAGAGATGCATTTTCAACGATATATGATACACTTTAAACCGAGCTACGGTTGATTTTTGTATGATTTTTAGAAATTACAAAAATTCTGTCATTTAGGATCCCTCTCAAAGTTATGCATTTTTACTTTTTTAGTTTAAAATTCTGCCATCCATTTGGGACCCCTCACTACAAAAACTTGTTTTCTTTTACACAATTCAACCCATTTTTCATTTAAACTGTTGGCCCATAATCAAGCTGTATAATACGGATTCTAAAAAGAGAGAGTGGTGCACAGACATAAACTAGAGAGAGAATGAGAGGAATGTATTGTCATAATATGGTGTCACACACATATCTCGTCTTAGGGAGGGGCATTTATACCCGTTACACAATCTATCTCGTATGCTACTAGCCATACGAGATCACATAGAACCAAATGTTTAACAAACTACACAACCAATTAAGCTATTACATTCATTACATATAAAACATACTATAATTTACACTTTTCTAAAGCTGACATAAACACATTTTTAAACATACCAAACTAAACCAACACTTAAAACTTTGTTTTTAATTACTTTAACATGTTAAAAAAAAACCTTAAAACATCATCAACTTATTATATAAGAATCAATCTTAATCTTATTCAAACACTTGATACTTAAACAGAAAAAGTTCATCAGAACAGAAGTAGCATTTAGAAATCTAGTAACACAGAAAAAGTTCAAATGATCATGTGGTCCCAAATGACGATGCCATAATAAAGACAAAAGGAAAAAAATCGTATCGTTCAGTTCCTAACTTTGTTTATTAGTTGTCGAACTGTTATTACATAGCTTTGAACCACATAAAGCTTTTTGCTATGAAATACGAGTATTTGATTTGACTTGCAGTGAAAATCGACAGCATATATTACCATCGAACCAAAACTTGTTATATTAACTTGACGGAATATAATTCTCAGTTAGGAGTGGAAAAAATATTTAAACTTCAAACTGGCAAGTGAGACTCAAACTTGTAATGAGAGCGAGATTAAACTTCTTGTTTGTGAAAACATTGTCACTGAACTTCTTTAGATCGGGAAACGAACAAATGGGATTCACACATGTAAGAACATTACACTTCATCGTTTACAAGATATATTGGAAGAATCTCCAAGTGCATGAAACAAACTTTCAGCGATCGTAAAAGGAACTCATAGCGCCTAACATTCACGTTGGACCAAAGACCTCAGCAGATTAACCATTTGGTAAATTGGTCAACCAAAGTTTATCACAAATTTAAATTAAATTATGGTAATAACAAATTCACAATATGTACTTTATGTTGCACCAAAATTCTACATAGATTCTAAATAAGAATGATATCTAATCTCGACTAATGGAAAAGAGAACACGCCAGAGGTAATACTTTGAAAGAAAGTGAAATCTGAGCAAAAATATATAAAAGCATAAATACAATATACGTAGCTGAAATTGAGGGTTGTAGATGAACTAATGCAACTTTCGCCAAATATTAGTGATCTTGGATGTGTTAAGTGACTTCAATTTGGAGAAGACAAAACCTGCTCTCGGGGGATTTCCATCAATGAGGGAATTCTCGAATATTTCCTTGCATTCTTGTACAACCTGGTTTCATGCAGAGAATTTAGAAATCTTTGAACAATTAAGAAGCAAAATAAACTGCAGAAGAATTCAAGACGTAAGAATCAAAAATTTTAATTTTTGACAAAACAATTTTGCCTCTCACAGCCAGACAATTAATTCGACAGCAGCTGCAACAAAACTAGTTATCTACTTTATGATTATCGCAACTTTAAACTAGAAAAAGCAAATCCAAACACTATTGTCAACTACTCATCATGTTAGTTTGATACTTTGATACTAGTGTTCTTACACACGCACGCCACTACTATATACCCACATAGAGATAAAACTTCATCAGAACAGAAGTAGCATTTAGAAATCTAGTAACACAGAAAAAGTTCAAATGATCAGTGGTCCCAAATGACGATGCCATAATAAAGACAAAAGGAAAAAATCGTATCGTTCAGTTCCGAACTTTGTTTCTTAGTTGTCTTGATATTCGGATTCAAAAAAAGGGTGCAACACGAGGACTTCCTAGCGGGTCACCCAAGCCAGTACTACTCTCGTCCAAGCACGCTTAACTGCAAAGTTATGATGCGATTCGATGCCGGTGCATTAGTGGTTGTATATGATCGCACCCTATAAAGCTTTTATTACATAGCTTTGAACCATATAAAGCTTTTTACTATGAAAGATTTGATATGATTTGCAGTGAAATCGACACGTATAATACCATCGAAGCCAAACTTGTTATATTAACTTGATGGAACATAATTCTCAGTTGAGAATGAAAAATGATTTTAACTTCAAACTGGCAACTTCTCGTTTGTGAAAACATTGTCATCGAACTTCTTTAGATCGGGAAACGAACAAATGGGATTCACACATGTAAGAACATTACACTTCATCTTTTACAAGAGACATTGAAAGTATCTCCAAGTGCATGAAACAAACTTTCAGCAATCGTAAAAGGAACTCATAGCGCCTAACATTCACGTTGGACCAAAGACCTCAGCAGATTAACCACTTGGTAAAGTGGTCAACCAAAGTTTATCACAAATTTAAATTAAATTATGGTAATAACAAATTCACAATATGTACTTTATGTTGCACCAAAATTCTACATAGATTCTAAATAAGAATGATATCTAATCTCGACTAATGGAAAAGAGAACATGCCAGAGGTAATACTTTGAAAGAAAGTGAATTCTGAGCAAAAATATATAAAAGCATAAATACAATATACGTAGCTGAAATTGAGGGCCGTAGATGAACTAATGCAACTTTCGCCAAATATTAGTGATCTTGGATGTGTTGAGTGACTTCAATTTGGAGAAGACAAAACCTGCTCTCGGGGGATTTCCATCAATGAGGGAATTCTCGAATATTTCCTTGCATTCTTGTACAACCTGGTTTCATGCAGAGAATTTAGAAATCTTTGAACAATTAAGAAGCAAAATAAACTGCAGAAGAATTCAAGACGTAAGAATCAAAAATTTTAATTTTTGACAAAACAATTTTGCCTCTCACAGCCAGACAATTAATTCGATAGCAGCTGCAACAAAACTAGTTATCTACTTTATGATTATCGCAACTTTAAACTAGAAAAAGCAAATCCAAACACTATTGTCTTACAGCTGATTAAGATAATAACTATTTAACATCACATAACAACTTCTTAAATCCTTTGATACCGACTTGTCAACATTGAATTACAAAAGACAGTGAGAATGTCGAAAATGAACATACCTCCTTCGCATCCTTTCTTGGTATTCCTTCCCGCAGTCCAACAATTCTTTCAACGACATCAGGCTGAAATTTCCACAGAAATGACCTAAGTTAGCTACTTATAAAACAAAGGCATTAGCCAAATAAGATTAATTAAACCACACTTACAGGACAATCAGGTTGATGTTCAAGGATGTGAGTGTAAACAAGAGTGAAAGTGTCTGGGCTCTCCGCTGACGCAAGCTCTCTCAAGTCAATTAGTATCCTCAGTCTATTTTCAACTTTCTGCAAGTATCATGACATAAGTTCGCTATCTAGAAACAAAAAACTCAACTCAAATGATAGATATCAGATCGATGTGGCAAGATGAGCAATTCAGCGGGTTGTATAATAGGTCGAAACAGGTAATATTTAAGTATGGGTAGGAACATGCTTAATTGGGCCAGGTTGCCACACTTTTTATCATTACAAAAAGAAAAAACGATATCATTACAATAATAATCTACGGTAGTTTAAAAAAAATGATTTAGAAGGCCGTATGCATAAGCAGAGACATTGGACAACTTTTAGCTAAACAAAATCAATTAGACCCGTTTGAGATGGACACGCAGCCAAAACTAACCCTTCATAAGAAAATTGGCCTGAAATTGCCACCTCTAATTTATAAGTAAAATGGGTCATCACGACCGCTTATCTGCTACCCAAGTCAGATTATTGAATTAAGGTAAGCAACTTACATTAACACTTATGTATTCTCTGAAGAAATCCATAAGAACCTCTTCATCAAGTCTCATCCGTTCAATAGTTTCCTCCTTGATGTAATTTTTCTACAGCACAATGCATAAGGAAAGTAAGCTATAAAGTAATTGCACAAATGTAGCTTGAACAAGAAAATTGAAGATCATATAAAAACCTGAGAGAGAAGATGGTCGACATAAACAATGACGGTTTGTTCCAGGCAAGACTCGACAAATCGCCTAAATGATCTTTCTTCAATATACCTGAAAATTTTCAAATCATGAAAAGAAAGTAAGAAAGACTACTTTAGCTCCGAATTTGAAATGCTTGAGCTATACAATTACAAAAAATCTAAGTCAACAATGTTTAAGACTTGAGAACTTACATCTTCACATCTGTAAAGTAATCACCAAATGTTGCAACTAGGTATTCAGTAACTTGTCCTTCACTCCATTCTGTATAATGACGACAATAAATAACTCTTATCAAAAAGTGAAAAAGGGGAAACATGAAAAATACTGGAATAACAAAAATCAAAATTCACCTTTATGATAAAGCTTGACCAATAGCTCCTGCACTCCTGGATCATCAAAGATGACATTGACAGTTTGATGCACAGCTTCCTAAAATCATCAGTGACGGTTAATATACAGGAGTTTTGTACAAGCTAATATAACAGTGTTAACATACCTTTGCAACTTCCAGAAAGCCTTTACAGGTGTCTTCAAAATTAATCTGTTGCAAAAAAGTCAAAGGTTTAAGTTTGCCTAAGATTGACTAAAATACAGAGAGTCGAAGATAAAACCAGATTTTGGGTCTATCTCAGGAAAATTAATAATTTGTTATTTCATGTCAAAGAATTACCTGCTCGGCATAATTTTCTGTAAGGGCTTCAATAGTGCTAGAGGCCAACTCCATAGCAAGATCATAACAGCGCAAATTGTTGTTGATCTATCATTATGAAGAATTTAGAGTGGATTTAGACATCATTTTGATTTTATGGGAAGTTTAAACAAGCATAAAATATATAGACAAGGAATATTACAAACCATGGCACATATCGGTTCTAAACCAATTTCAGAAGCAGGTTCTTCCAGTCTCTTTTTCTCGGCTGCTTGGAAATCAATCATTACCTACATTAAGATTTTCAAACAACTTAAAAATACTTTAATGTGACTAGTGGCGTCTGGGATTTAATTCTAACATCACATATTTATACCTGAATGATGGACAAAGAGTATAATAATCTACAGTGGTTTTAAAAAATGATTTAGAAGGCCGTATGCATAAGCAGAGACATTGGACGACTTTTAGCTAAACAAAATCAATTAGACCCGTTTGAGATGACACGCAGCCAAAACTAACCATTCATAAGAAAATTAGCCTGAAATTGCCACCTCTAATTTATAAGTAAAATGGGTCATCACGACCTCTTATCTGCTACCCAATTCAGATTATTGAATTACGGTAAGCAACTTACATTAACACTTATGTATTCTCTGAAGAAATCCATAAGAACCTCTTCATCAAGTCTCATCCGTTCAATAGTTTCCTCCTTGATGTAATTTTTCTACAGCACAATGCATAAGGAAAGTAAGCTATAAAGTAATTGCACAAATGTAGCTTGAACAAGAAAATTGAAGATCATCCATATAAAAACCTGAGAGAGAAGATGGTCAACATAAACAATGACAGTTTGTTCCAGGCAAGACTCGACAAATCGCCTAAACGATCTTTCTTCAATATACCTGAAAATTTCCAAATCATGACAAAAAGTAAGAAAGATTACTTTAGCCCCCCAATAAAAAAAATAAATAAACATAAGCTATAAATTACAGATGATATTAAGATTATAATTCCCCTTACATCTTCACATCGGTAAAGTAATCACCAAATGTTGCAACCAGGTATTCAGTAACCTGTCCTTCGCTCCATTCTGCACACAACAAAAATCAACAATTCCATCAAAAGTGAAAAAAGGAAACTTGAAAATAATAATAAAAAATATTAGCATTTACCTTTATGATAAAGCTTGACCAGTAGTTCCTGCACTCCTGGATCATCAAAGATGACGTTGACAGTTTGATGCACGGCTTCCTAAGTTCATTAGAGCATGTTAGTATACAAGAATTTTACACAAAACTAATTTAACAGTAATAGAATACCTTTGCAACTTCCAGAAAGCCTTTACAGGTGTCTTCAAAATTAATCTGTTGCAAAAAGTCAAAGGTTTAAGTTTGTCTAAGATTGACTAAATACAGAGAGTCAAAGATAAAACCAGATTTTGGGTCTATCTCAGGAAAATTAATAATTTGTTATTTCATGTCAAAGAATTACCTGCTCGGCATAATTTTCTGTAAGGGCTTCAATAGTGCTAGAGGCCAACTCCATAGCAAGATCATAACAGCGCAAATTGTTATTGATCTAGCATTATGAAGAATTTAGAGTGGATTTAGACATCAGTTAGATTTTATGGGAAGTTTAAACAAGCATAAAATATATAGAAAAGGAATATTACAAACCATGGCACATATTGGTTCTAAACCAATTTCAGAAGCAGGTTCTTCCAGTCTCTTTTTCTCGGCTGCTTGGAAATCAATCATTACCTACATTAAGATTTTCAAACGACTTAAATACTTTAATGTGACTAGTGGCGTCTGGGATTTAATTCTAACATCACATATTTATACCTGAATGATGGACAAAGATATTCTATATAACATGATTTCAGTGCTATTTTCTCGAACAATCTGGACTTGTTCTCCAAGGATTCTGAATAAGTCAACAGCAGCGGGAGTATATAGCTTTCCATCATCTGTTACTTTTGGTGGATTTACTTTATCAGCCTCAAGGATATTCAAATACCATTTCTGGATAATGAAAGCAAAAAGCCAAAAGAAATATCAGAAACATAAACACTCTTCTGATATACTAAAAGAAGATGATAAATGATAACATCATGTGAAGTTTACCCTTGTTGTTGCTTGCATTCTCTCAACATATGAATCCATAAGTGGATCCATTGCACCACTCTCTGAACACACTTGAGCTAATGCCTCGTCAACTCCAAGTGCAATCAAGTTATCTTGGTACTCAACTACCCACCCAGTTATCTGATTTGAGTAAGAAAGAAAGTCCATTTAAAGTGGTGAAAATTGTAGACATAAGGTTAAATAATTTCCACCTTATTTTTTTCTGTTAACCTACAATCTTCTTATATAGAGAAGAATACACGCGAAAAAAGGAAACTCCTACAGAATTACAGGCAAGTTTGGATAAAGAGGATTGTAATGATTTTGCAGCTGTCATCATTATCTTGTTTTAAAAGTTTTATTTAGGATGTTTATTTTGTTTTCAGAGATCATTGGGTATCTCTATTGAGCCATATTTATCTTATTATAATAGGTCGTCAAAGAAGGAAGCCTCGTAAGCCAGACCAGGCTGAACTCGATCACAAATACTGGACCATAACAGTTTCTAACATAAACCAAACTAACCAAACTAAGCAAAACATATCTATTTAAACAAAAGTTTGCAGAAGATATAGTTTCAATATTCAGATATACAAACCTATGAAATTACATGCACCATACCTTTAAGATTTCAATATTCGTGATGTCATTAGCACGGTCACTCAGCAGCCTTAACCACTGGATAAACCTCTCTGTGTATAGATTCACCATGAGCTGGAATATTTCATACCTGCACGAATATGAAGTATTTTTAAAACATATTTAAATTGCACCTGCTTAAGTAAAGAATGATTGACAAATACATATTTCCGATCAAAGGAAACAGAGACAAACAAAGGATACAGACAAATATACTAGCAGAATCTATGCGCAATTCAAATGAACTGAAAGACGGAAAATCAAATAATAAGGAACAAAAGTTAAATAATCAACCTTGGAGGAAAACACGGGGCCACATAATCGTATATATCTCCAAGCTCTTCCCCAATCTGAAAATAATTTACAAATAAATGCTCAGTTGGCTTAAGGATTGGCAACTTTAATCCTCACTTTAACTAAGATAATGGTGTACATACCTTTTTTGCTTCCTCTATGGCACCTTTCAGGTTTTCAAAGACAAGCTGTTCACAAAAATAATGTTCAAGTCAGATGGTAGCCAACTAGAATAAACAATACAGAATTACATAAAACATTAAAAAAGTACTTCAGAGAGAAGTTTGCTAAATCTTGTTTCAACAGCTTTCGTGATATGTTCATAGCATTTATCCTTGTAGCATTTTCCCTGTTTGGCCTTTTGCACTGCAAGGCTTTTAGAAGATGGTAATGTAGCAGTAGATTTTCTGCATGTCCACACAAACATTTTAAAAACCATATATATGACGATAGCCCTAATTATAGCATGATTAAGTAAACTAAGGAGCAAAGGTATTCATAATACATACTTTCCAGCTCTACGAGGGTTTGCTACTGATGCCATTGCACCACCTCCTTCAGCCTCAGCTGCTTCTTCAGCAACTTGCTCATCAAGAATTTCTTGCATTTCGACAACCCTAAAATTATAGTAGTTTCAGAAAAAGGTTTTCCAAAAAAATAATAAGTAGAGGCACCATGAACCCTACCAAAGGTAATTCTAACAGTGTTGATAGAAAAACATACCTCAACGCACGTACAAGTGTTTGTGGACTGCAATTAAGACAAATGACGACACTCGATTAATTCAACATTTCAGATTAGAAGGAAATAATAATATACAATTGCATGCAAAAGTTTATATTTAGAGATTATTGGGAAAGAACGTCAAAATAAAGTTTGATTGGTACATAAATCTACATAGAAAATCCATGTAGGCATTAGAAACATACTAATAGTTACATGACCAAAACATATCATAGGACCTTTCTGTTGTGTTATTGACCCAGCAGAGCCTTTACCTAAAGTAATGAGGTTAGGTCGAGGGTGAAGTGCAGATGAATAAAACATTCTCTAAAGTAACCAGCTAAACTATTACAGTACAGTCATATGACATAGATCTCATACATGCATATGTTCATAAACAGGACCCAACAGGATCCACAGAAATTATGTATTTTAAGTATTACGATACTAAAGAAGCATATGTACATGTGTAAAGTGTATGCTTGATGTATGTGAGTTTTTTTAGGCATAGGTATATGTATGTGTATGTAGAAATCAGTGCAAGAATGTGCGTGTACACCAGTGTATGTGGATCATATGCTAGCATATGAATTTTGGCATGTACATATACGAAGAGAGAGAAGGATGAGAGGAAACAAAGAGGAACAATACCCCATATAGTGTTCTGATTTAGCCTTAACTTGTGTCATGGCTTAATGTACACAAATAAGTTGATATCATTTGCAAAAAACAAAAGCCATAGCACTTGATCATGTATGAGCTCATGCATATCTAAGATGCAAAAGTTATGGGTGCAAGCCTGTAAGGCGCCAATCACT
This sequence comes from Artemisia annua, assembly GCA_014162995.1. Taxonomy (NCBI): domain Eukaryota; kingdom Viridiplantae; phylum Streptophyta; class Magnoliopsida; order Asterales; family Asteraceae; genus Artemisia; species Artemisia annua. The sequence continues at coordinate 117,720 of LBNU01017334.1, forward strand.
GGTGCAAGTTGTAATATACCTAAAACTAAATTATTTCTAGTTGGATCATCATAAGTTCAAGGATATATCATACATGTAAGGCGCCAATCACTGGTGCAAGTTGTAATATACCTAAAACCAACTGCTGATTAGCTTGATTTATGCAGATCTTCACTCAGCTTAAAAAGAAGGATTTGGCCGGTTTCAGGATTCAAGTGACGAAATTTGGTTTCCATTGGATTAAGAATAAAGCAGACATAATTTTGGATTGGATATTGTCCTAAGTTAATATTCCATACTAAACCCTGTATATCTGACGTAAACAGAGTACAAACCACAATGCTAAAACACATAGCATGATAGAAACAGAAGATACCTAGATAATGAAGCATACCACTAAATAAGCATACCTTTCTTTAGCAAGCTCAAAGAAGTTAGAAATATGCGACCATAGAGTCTGCTCAAATGTCTCCCAAGTACGATCCACTTCTTCAAAATATTCTCTGTGACATTTCAAATGCGCAATATGTCAATCTCAAACTTATATAGGTTGGCTCTTTGTTCAAAAAGGATTTCATAAATTAGTTTAAAATATGATAATCCATATATAAAAATATAAATCACCTGTTTTTCCTACACAAAATAAACCTTATGAAGAACAAAGAAGTAGGTAGATTTGAAGGGCTATGATATGCAATCTGAGTATTGGTGAACTTATCATCATTTTATTATTAGGTAGAAATATGTTGTTATTTCAAAAGCTCAAGAGGTCAGGTTGCTGAACCAACATACTTCAGATTTATAACAGTTACACTCCTATTATTGGGATTGTCTATCCAGTATCCAGTTTACGATATTAAAGATCTTAAGAGCCTTCATTACAGTCTCATGGAGCGCTATATGTCACTTAACGTTACATGCATTCACATAAAGCAATTCATTCATTCAACATGATCCTGACCTTAGTCTGCCAACCTCCTCTTTATGAGATCCTGCAGCAGCTAATGCAAACCTCCTCTTTCCATCAAGAGCTGTTAATCTCTGAAAATTGCAAATTCATGATAGAACATATGAGCAATCAAGATATGATGGTTGCAACAAAAGAGTAACTAGCAATACTTCATGTAACATTTCCCCCTTACCTCATATGTGTTGATGAGCTCCTTATCATCACTTAGAGAATCATGGGCCGCAGCAGCCTCAACGGAAATTGACATCATCCCCTCTACATCCTAATAGTTTTCCATTGGTGAGATTAGAGAGCAGAAATAATAGATAATAATGTAGCTTAACACTCGGCATGCAATACAAAGAGTAACAAAATAAACATAGTGTAAAAACAAAGGAATGTAAAAGAAATGGCTCTATGTTCAGCCATTATAAATGCAAACCTTCAATGTTGTATTTAAGTTATTTCGCGCATTGCTGAGAAGCTTAATCTGATCATGATTATCAATTAACGTTTGGCATTCTAGGCATAGCCTGTATAAGTAAAGCAGTGTATGATCAGTCCTAAAGTCAACTAAATAATAAACATGTATGGTTGGTCCAAGATCTGCTCAAGTCCATTTGAATAAAGTAACTTCCTGTACTGTAAAATGTACCTCTCAATATTAACAAAGTTTTCACGGAGATGGTTTACAGTCTTCTCAGATGAACCAAGTGCTTTTAAACCAGCTTGAGCTTGTTCAACCTGCAACATAACATTGATGAATTTTATATAGCCATCAACAAGTTATTAACACTGTAACATACAGAAATAACAACAGGACTACATTTTTTAAGTTTTCAAGCAGAAACAAGATCTACCTGTTCAGCAACCATAGTGCTAAGTTGTGCATCATTTGCCTGAAACAAGTGAAGGAAAATTAAATTAGGGAAAGCTAGTATGTTAACTCAAGGTTCTCGGTTAATTCTTTTTACCGTCAAATGAATCCAGAAACAAAAAATCATACTCAAAATGCCCACAAACAATCTCTTCTATTGCGAATACTGCGTGCATGATATAATCCCCTCTAACCAAAAGATGGTCTATATTCTCATCTCAAATTTCTTTGTTAATCTATGGAGCATACTAACAAGGGCCTGTGTTTCTCAAGGATATAGGGAATTAACTTCACTTTAACAAGGCCCTATGTTCATAATAGTATGATCCAACACATAACCTCAATTTCCCCACTCATCAAGAATCAATGATTATAATCACTTAATTCAATAATGCATGAGAGTTTAATTTTTGCACTCATGAGATATTAAATCATGCTTTGAAGTACATACTAACAACTGAGATCGCATAGAAATCATACTCCTAATGACCACAGAAGCAAGCACTTACAAAACGAGTGCATGATAGTATGTTTCTCGAATATATAGACATTAATTTTCCCTCATACAGTTCAATTCAAAACCAATAAGTTGCTCCTAGGGAGTGTTTGTTTAAGCTGATTTATGGGCTTATGAGCTTATTTGACTCGGCTTATACGACGTATTTCATAAACTCATTTTTTCCAGCTTATTTCCATATTTAAGTCATAATAAGCTCATAAGTAAAAAACAATAAGCCGCGAAAAGTAAGCTTATGAAATACAATGTTTAAAATAAGCGCCAAAATGATGCAACGAAAGCTATGATTACTCAGTTACAATAACTACAATGCACTACGATTAAACCGTTAAAGCTTAAGTTTGATTACTCATTTGAATCGTTGAATACTATATTAACTTTTTCACTTTAATTAACTGTAATTATAAACAACAGAAATAAACACAAAGAAACAACCTGTTGTCGTGCAATAAAATTGGTTAAATGAGACCTCGACATAGGGATCTCCTACTCTAACTATAGTTTTCCGATCTAATTAAAAAGTATAAGTGACTGCAATCCACATAATATAAAAAGTCTCAAATAATCCGCTAAAGCTTAGGTTCGATTACTCATTTAAAATAACTTCAATAAAACGCGCTAAAAACAACCTGTTGACATGCAGTGTAATAGGCTTTAATACCTAATCATACTTCCAACCGAGCTTAAGACTAGTTCACTAACGCTTGTTTATACGATCAATAACTAAACACCAGAATTATATCAACTTTGAATACCAATGACGAAGTCTATACAGAATTATATCATGTTTTGTAGTATACAATCACAGTTGAAATTAATACTAACTCAAACATGTTAATTTAGAAATCAGTCCGTGGAAATAGATTAAATTTGCATGCCTGCTCCATAGAAAGTCAAAAGATGGGTTTAATATTGCTATTAAACCAATCAATTCCAGTCCCAAGGGCAGGTAAAATGAGGTCTTGACGTAAAAACCTCCTACTCTAACTATAGTTTTGCGATCTAATGCACATAATATAAAACCTAACTCGAGCCTCAATCACAAGTTACTTCATTTTTCCCCAATCATCAAACATCAGCAAATATCATCACCTAAAATAATAATGCTTAAAACTAAATTAACATGATACCTAATAATACTTCCAACCAAGCGTAAGACTAGACGACTAATTCACTAAAGCTTGTTTACATGATCAATAACTCTACCCTAAACACCAGAATTGTATAAAATTTCAACACTAACGACAAGTTAGAAACTAACATTTTCACTTACTTCAACCAACAACTACAAAAACCAGAACCTAACACAACGAACACTTAAAAAACATCAACCTATTGTCGCAGCAATTTAATAATAGGATTTAATTAATGTCTAAAATTACTCATTTACAATAATCCGATTCAGATGAGCACTAAACTGATGCAACGAAAGCTATGATTAATCCGCTAAAGCTCAAGTTTGATTAACAACGAGCTAAAAAAACATGTTGACGTGCAATGTAATCGGCTTTAATACCTAATCATACTTCAACCAAGCTCAAAACTAGTAGTTCGCTAAGGATTGTTACATAATCAATAAATCTAGACTAAAACACCAGAATTATATCAAATTTCAATACTAATTATGAATTCTATACAAACTTCTAAACTTACTTCAATTAACAGCTATAAATTGCAGAAATAACAATCTAATGACGTGCAATGTAATTGGCTTTAATAGAAGAAACGCACAACCTAAAGCAACAACGTTTAAAACTAGATTATCGCACACATTATAAACTGATCGTACTTCAAAAAACAACAATCGGGCTTAAAACTAGTTCGCTAAAAGCCTAAAACTACGCCAAACGCCAGAATTACATCGAATTTCAATACTATCGACAAGTAAGATACTAACATTAATAGCAATTACAAAAAAAATCAACAACCTGTTGACGCGCAATGTAATCGGCTTTAATACCTAATCATACTTCCAACCGAGCTTAAGACTAACGCTTGTTTACATAATCAATAACTCTACGATAAAACGCCACAGCTATATCAAAATTTCAATTCTAAGAACGAATTCGCTACTAACTTGTAAACTTACAACAATTAACAGCTATAATAAGCAGAAATAACAACCTGTTGTCGCGCAATGTAATAGGCTTTAATTAATGTCTAGGATTACTCATTTACAATAAGCCACTAAACTGATGCAACGAAAGCTATGATTAATCCGCTAAAGCTTAAGTTCGATATGTAATCAGCTTTAATACCTAATCATACTTTCAACCGAGCTCAAGACTAACGCTTGTTTACATAATCAATAACTGTACGCTAAAACGCCACAGTTATATCAAAATTTCAATACTAACGACGAATTCGCTACTAACTTCTAAACTTACAGCAATTAACAGCTATAATAAGTAGAAATAACAAACTGTTGTCGCGCAATGTAATAGGCTTTAATTAATGTCTAGGATTACTCATTTACAGTAATCCGATCCAAATAAGCACTAAACTGATGCAACCATAACGACCTGTTGACGCGCAATGTAATCGGATTTAATACCTAATCATACTTCCAACGGAGCTTAAGAGTAACGCTTATTTACATAATCAATAACTCTACGCTAAAACGCCACAGCTATAATAAGCAGAAATAACGACCTGTTGACGCGCAATGTAATAGGCTTTAATACCTAATCATACTTCCAACGGAGCTTAAGACTAATAACGCTTGTTTATACGATCAATAACTCTACGCTAAAACGCCACAACTATATCAAAATTTCAATTCTAAACGACGGATTGCTAACTCACTTCTAACTTACAAACAATTTATACAGCTTCAGAAACAAAAACAGGGCCTTAATTGATGGTCCAGAAAAATACCATTGTTTAAAATAAGCCGATGTCCAATAAAGCACTAAAAGATCCAAACAAAAGCTCCAAAATTCGAGTTTANAACGACGAATTCGCTACTAACTTCTAAACTTACTACAATTAACAGCTATCAGAAACAACAACAGGCTTTACAATAAGCCGATCCAAATAAGCACTAATAGACTGATGCAACAAAAGCTTAATAACGACCTGTTGACGGGCAATGTAATCCTGTTTAATAGAGGAAATGGAGAGCAAAAGCTCCGGAAGCGGTAAGAGTTTCGCAACCTCGCGAACCGCGGACTCCTTCGCTTCGATTCCTAAATCTTCAACCATCATTTTTAATCTAAACACAAAACAGTAATTTCAATAAGTAACGATTTATTTATATCACAAGAGAAAAGTTATTTTGCAAACCAGTTTTTTGCTACAAACTGAGAGACAAATCCCCACCATCCATTTAGTTTGATCTAATGGTGGGGATTAACCTAAGATTTAAAAATGAAACCTAAGTCCATGTTTTTTTCTTGTCTTTTTTTTATTCTTCTTTTTTTTTCATTGTTTTTTCTTATTTTTTTTTTCTTTTTTTTTTCTTTCTTTTTTTTGCTATCCACGTCTTGTTTTCTTTGACTTTTTCTATTCACAACTTCTATTTTTTTTCCCTTTCTTTTGTTTTTTCTTTTCCATTCAAGCATTTTTTTATCTTTTTTTTTTCACGCTTTTTTTTTCTTTTTTTTAATAGTTATTTTCTAAATTCATTTTTTTAAAACACGTTGTTTTTTTTCAAATTCATTTTTTTAATAATTAACGCTTTTTTCCTTCCGCTTTCATACGTTTTTGTCTGTTTTCAAACGTTTTGTCCGTTTTCATACGTTTTCGTCTGTTTTCAAACATTTTCGTCCGTTTTTTATGCTTTCGTCTACTTTCAAACGTTTTTGTCCGTTTTACAAGTTTTCGTCCGTTGTTAAACGTTTTCGTTCGTTTTTATACGTTTTCGTCCGTTTTTATTCTATTTCATACGTTTATATACGTTTTTGTCCGTTTTCAGATGTTTTTGTTCATTTTCACACGTTTTCATACGTTTTCGTCTGTTTTCAAACACTTTTGTCCGTTTTTTTACGTTTTCGTCTCTTTTCAAACGTTTTCATCTGTTTTCGTCCGTTTTATATGTTATCATCTGTTTTCAAACGTTTTAGTTCTTTTATATACGTTTTCGTCCGTTTTCATACGTTTATATACGTTTTCATCCATTTTCAGGCGTTTTTGTCCGTTTACATACGTTTCGTCCATTTTTTTTATGTTTTCGTCCATTTTTTGATGTTTTTGTCTGTTTTTATACGTTTTTTTTCTTTCTGTTTTTGTACGTTTTCGTCCATTTTCCTACGCTTTCGTTCGTTTTCTTACGTTTTTGCCCGTCTACGTCCGTTTTCATACGTTTTCGCCTGTTTTCTATTGTTTTCATACGTTTTCATTCGTTTTAATACGTTTTCGTCCGTTTTCATCCATTTTTCATATGTTTTCATCCGTTTTTGTAAGTTTTCGTCCGTTTTCATACGTTTTTGCCCGTTTTCATACGTTTTCGTTCGTTTTCACATTTTTGTCCGTTTTTAGACGTTTTCGTCAGTTTTCATACGTTTTCTGCACTTTTATACGTTTTTAGACGTTTTTGTCCGTTTTCATACGATTTCGTACATTTTTTTTCGTTTTCGTCCGTTTTTCTCCATTTTCATACGTTTTCGGCAGTTTTCTATGTTTTCAGACGTTTTTGATCGGTTTCATACGTTTTCGTCTGTTTTCATCCGATTTTTTACGTTTACGTCTGTTTTCAGACGTTTTTGTATGTTTTCGTCCGTTTTTATATGTTTTTGTCCGTTTTTATACGTTTTCGTCTGTTTTTGTCTGTTTTCATAAGATTATATACGTTTTCGTCCGTTTTCACACGTTTCAATTTGTTTTTATATACTTTTGCCTGTTTTTAGATGTTTTCATCTGTTTTTATACGCTTTCGGCAGTTTTTACATGTTTTCATACGTTTTCGTTATTTTTCATACGTTTTACTCCGTTTTTGTCTGCTTTCTTTCGTTTTCGTTCATTTTTCATACGTTTTCGGCCATTTTCGGACGTGTTTTTATGCTTTCCTACGTATTTGTTCATTTTCGTCCGTTTTCATACGTTTCTAAATATCACATTGATATTCTTAATATCACTAGTGATATTTAGAATATCACAAAATATCACTTGTGATATTAAGAATATCAATTGTGATATTCAGAAATGTATAAAAACAGAAGAAAACGTATGAAAAATAAACGAAAGCGAGTGAATTCGGACAAAAACATTAGAAAGTGAAAGAAAAAAAAACGTGAATTAAAAAAACGTGAAATCACTTGTGATAATCTGAATATCACTTATGATTTTCATGTTACATAACATTTATTGAAAATCAATTCTGATATTCAGAATATCACTTATGATATTCAGAATGAGTGATACTATGAATATCACAAGTGATATTCAGAATATCACAAGTGATATTCAGAATATCACAAAATATCACTTGTGATATGAATATCTCAAGTGATATTCAGATTATCACAAAATATCGCTTGTTATATTCAAAAACGTATGAAAATCACTTGTGATACTGAATATCACTTGTGATATTTAAAACGTATGAAAATCACTTGTGATATTCAGAATATCACAAAATATCACTTGTGATATTATGAATATCACAAGTGATATTCACATTATCACAGAATGTCACTTGTGATATTCAAAAACGTATGAAAACGTCTGAAATTGTCGAAAACAATTAAAAACGAACGAAAATGAATCAAAACGGACAAAATATCACTTGTGATATTCAGAATATCACTTATGATATTCAGAATGAGTGATATTATGAATATCACAAGTGATATTTAGAATATCACAAAATATCACTTGTGATATTATGAATATCTCAAGTGATATTCAGATTATCACAAGATATCGCTTGTGATATTTAAAAACGTATGAACAGCACTTGTGATACTGAATATCACTTGTGATATTCAAAAACGTATGAAAATCACTTGTGATATTCTGAATATCACATGAATATCACAATTGATATTCAGAATATCACAAGTGATATTCAGAATATCACAAAATATCACTTGTAATATTAAGTGATATTCAGATTATCACAAAATATCACTTGTGATATTCAAAAACGTATTGAAACGTCTGAAATGGTCGAAAACAATTAAAAACAAATGAAAATGAATGAAACGGACAAAATATCACTTGTGATATTCAGAATATCACTTATGATATTCAGAATGAGTGATTTTATGAATATCACAAGTGATATTCAGAATATCACAAAATATCACTTGTGATATTCAGATTATCACAGAATATCGCTTGTGATATTTAAAAACGTATGAAAATCACTTGTGATGCTGAATATCACTTGTGATATTCAAAAACGTATGAAAATCACTTGTGGTATTCTGAATATCACATGAATATGAAAAGGGACGAAAACATATGAAAACGGACGAAACGTATGATAACAGATGAAAACAGACGAAAACAAAATATCACTTGTGATATTATGAATATCACAAGTGTATTCAGATTATCAAAGAATATCACTTGTGATATTCTGAAAACGTCTGAAATGGTCGAAAAGAATTAAAAACGAACGAAAATGAATGAAAACGGACAAAAACGGACGAATATGTAGGAGATAGGATGAAAACGTAAGAAAACGGACGAAAACAGATGAAAACGTATGAAAACAGACGAGAACGTGTGAAAACGGACGAGAACGTATAAAAACGAACGAAAAAGTATGAAAAGGGACGAAAACGTAAGAAAACGGGCGAATACGTATGAAAACGGGCGAAAACGTAAGAAAACGGACGAAAACATATGAAAACGGACGAAACGTATGATAACGGATGAAAACAGACGANAAACGAACAAAAACGACTGAAAACAAACAAAACCGTATGAAAATTGGCGGAAACGTAAGAAAACAGACAGAAACGAAAGAAAACGGACCAAAACGAAAGAAAATGGATGAAAACGTATGAAAACGGACGAAAACGTATGAAAACGAATGAAAACAGATGAAAACGGGCAAAAACGTAAGAAAACATAAGAAAATGAAAGAAAACGGAAGAAAACGTAAAAAACAGAAAGAAAAAGAAAAAAAAAAACGAAAAAACAAGAAAAAAAACAAAAAAAAAAAGGCGATAAAAAAAAAAAAAAAAAAAAAAAAAAAAAAAAAAAAAAAAAAAAAAAAAAAAAAAAAAAAAAAAAAAAAAAAAAAAAAAAAAAAAAAAAAAAAAAAAAAAAAAAAAAAAAAAAAAAAAAAAAAAACCGTGTATTAAAGAAAAAAAGGCAAAAAGGGAAAAAAAATTGAATAAATTAAAAAGACAAAAAGACAAGAAAAAAAACATGGACTTAGGTTGTCCTATTAAATCTTAGGTTAATCCCCACCATTAGATCAAACTAGATGGATGGTGGAGATTTGTCCCTTAGTTTGTAACAAAAAACTAGTTTCTAAAATAACTCACCTCTAATTAAGTAAACCTTGTAACACAATAATGAAACAAATTCGGACATATATGAGTTAAACTCATGACCTACTACATGTAACTGGTTGAAATCGTTACTTACCTAAATTAATTTATTATCAAAATCAATCAAGATAATAAAAGTATTTAAATAAATTGAAGTATTATAACGTTTTATAATCTCTTATATAATAAAACAAAACCCCTAGTGGGTACTTTGTCATTTTGATAAAAAAGAATATTTCCTTATTAGGTAATATTTTAATTATTATTTAATTTATAAGTTTTTAAATTCGTTTTGTTGATATATACTATACAAGTAGAAGATAAATACAAAAAATATAGATAAGATTTAAATAATTATCTTTAATAATAAAAAACTACAATTAAAAATCATAAATCAAACAAAATAAAAATTAAATTATTTGTTTTTTAATAAATAAAAATATATCATTCAAAAATTTTAAAAAAAAACCCGCGCGTGCGCGGACATTATAACTAGTTATCAATACAAATCGTCAGTATAACTTGACTTTATACTCGAATACTCGATACGTTTTATGAAAAAGAATATAAATAGTCCGGTAAATTTTGTTGGACAACAGTGTAAAAGTGTTGACCTAAAAGAAAAACCGGAGTAGTACTAAACCGTACATTCCGGTATAGAAAAGTCGTCATGAATAGAAATAGGAAGTGGGTTCCACAAGGGTCCACATTGCCATATAATTGCACGTCATAGGTTTATAAATAAAGTCATTGACTATTTGAGGGTAGTGGGTTAATGGTTCATAGAATAATCTTAGTTGAAAAATGGTAAAAGACTCTTGCTTAAGTTTTATATATTTTATTTTAATATTATTTTTTATTTTTTTATTTTAATGGGATATGCGTACATTAGCAACGATCTTTTTTAAATTTATCAATTTGATACATGAAATTTTTTGTACCACTTAATGTTATGTACTTTTATGTTTTGTTTTAATTTGCACTAACGTTTACAGGCTACCGATTAAATTTGCATAAAATTGGAAAAAAAAAGCACGTGATATATTTAATACTTGAGTAAATTGCATGAATCGTCCTTCTAGTTTAACCGAAATTGCATCTACTGTCCTTGGTGGTTACATATTGCATGGACAGTCCTTAACTTGGCAAAAAATCGTACACCCATAGTCTTTAGTGGTTACATTTTTTTTTTTTTTAATTACGAAAACTTTAATAAAGTTAGTTTACTCATATAAAATTAGGAAATTTTTTATAAACTAATTTTTTAATTAAATTATAAACAAGATTTTTCAGATTACAAAATTAATTATAACTTTTATTTTAATTTACAAAAATTTTATAAACTTTTTTTTATAAATTACAAAAAATTTTATAAATTTTTTTGCTCCATTAAAACTACGAAATTTTTTATAATCTAACTTTCTAAAATATAAACAAATGTTTAAAATTGCAAAAATTCCATATATATATATATATTTTTTAAATTACAAAAATCTTTATAAACTTTTTTTTTTTAAATTACGAAATTTTTATAATTTTTTCCTCTGCTAAAAATTACGAATCTTTTATAAACTACTTTTTTTAAATATAAAAAAATTTAAATTACGTAAATTTTTGTAAACTATATATATATATATATATATATATATATATATATATATATATATATATATATATATATATAGTCTAAGTTATTACAAAATGAATTTATTAGTTTAAAAATCTTTTAAGATACAAAAAAGATTTGATTTGCTTACTTTTATAAATTCAAAGAATTCTTATCTTTTAGCCATAAATTTATTTAAGTTTTGCTTTTAGATATTCTTAAAATTTATAAAAAGTTTTGGCTGTTTTAACTTGTTTTTTCTCTTTCAAGTTTTTAATTTATGGATAGTTTAAGATATTACGAAAAAATAGTTTTCAAATTTTTCAGAGTTCATTAACAGTTTTTATAAAGAGTTGAGTTATTTAAAAACTCAAACATTCCTCACATACTAAGGGACTCATCCCCACCATCCATCTAAAAAGAAATCAATGGTTGAGATTAAAAGCATTTAATATTTCACCCATTTTTTATAATTTAATTATCTATTAAACCGTTAATCATTAAGCGAAAATAATTATAAAATCGCGATGAGCATTTAATTATCTTTCTATAGATATGCATTGTGATATGCTTTCGACAAAAAAAAAAAATCGTTTTTTCCACTTTTTTTTTCGTGGCCGAAAAATATCATATGTGATATATCATATATGATATTACATATCATATATGATATATCATATATGATATTGCATATCATATATGATTTTTTCGGCCACGAAAAAAAACGTGAAAAAAACGAAAATTTTTTTTTTTGTCGAAAGTATATCACAATGCATATCTATAGAAAGATAATTAAATGTTCGTCGTAACGGTATATTTTTTTTCGCTTAACGATTAACGGTTTGAAAGATATTAATATTTGAAAAAAGATGATGAAAGTTGGTTTTTTAAATTGTTGGGATTAATCTCATCCATTAGATCAAATAAAGATAGAGGGAAGATGAATGGTGGAGATTAGTCCCTTGGTATGTAAAAAATATTTAGTCCTCAAATGATCTTATATCTTTTTATAAATTAGTTATATTTTATAGGGATTTTTGAAAAGTATTTATTTAAATAGATTTAAAAATTACTTTTTAAGATTTTTTTTTAAAATATCTAATTTGTTATTCCCAGCAAACTACATGAATGATTTAAGTAATTAACACAAACGAATATGAAAAATCACCTCCACAATACCACTATACATCATCTTTTTCACTCTTTGGCATACTACACTTTTAACTTACCTACTTTTGTTTTGAATCCCTTTTTTTATTGCCAAATATTTCAATCTTTGCCTTCTTAAAAATACTATAATGCATACTTATTAACAACCCAAAAAAATATATAAACCATCGATCAAAATCATAAGAAGTTTTTATTTTTATTTTTTCAAAATTGCCTTTTCACACTTTGAAACCTTATTTGTTTATTTTCTATCACCTCAAGTTATAAAAAATTCAAACACCACGATATGCCGACAAGATAATTTTCTTTGGGTAAAAGGTCAAAAGACCCGTCAACTATAACAAGATAATTTTCTTATCCTGTGAATCACGATGCAAGCGTCTTTTCTACGCATCTTTTTATACTTGTATTGTGTAGCTTAAATTCACATTGGCATGTATATTTTTTTGGGGGTTCTAATACAACTTTTGCACCGGCATGAGAGTCTGGTTAAACAAAGGCGGAGCCATTAAGGAGACATGTTCGCCCTATTGAACGATTACGAAAATCTCCCTTCTATAATGGAGTCGTCCTATAACATTTAATCACGGCTTCGAGCTTGTGATTAAATATTTCTAACCAAGTTCCGTTGATAATCCGTGGTACGGTCTAGTGACTATAGTACTTGGACGGTTTATGATAATTGTTTAATCGGCTAATGGCACGCTCAAGTGAGGTCTACATTGGCATGCAATAACACGTCACAAGCACTAGTTAAAAGTAATTTTCTGATGTGGTGGCTGACTTGGTGTCTTGGATCCTTGGACCTCTTTTTTCGGATAAGAGATAAGAACATGTACATATGTAGCGACATACTTTATCTTCTTATTGGATAAAAGTGTTAACGAATTTCGCCATGATTTATCTTATATGAAAAGGTATAGTGTAATCATTATAAAGTTATAAACACATTAATGTGGTAGCAGATATTGCATATCTTTTTTTTATATAATACAACAAAACCTCAAGTGGGGACTTTTTCATTTCAAAAAAACTAAACCTTCTCTAATTTAGTAATATTTATATCCTTTTGTTGATACTAGGCGAGTACCCGTGCATAGCAACGGAATTCGTAGCGGCAAATAATAAACGATTTTTGATATTGTGGTGAGTGTTTTGTGTAGCGTTCAAAATAGAACGTGAACCGATCAGAATGTAATTGCAAACCGTTGTACTACACGATAACTAAAGTCTAGAAAAAATTCTTAACATCTATCAAACAACATATAAAAACATTTAATGAAACTGAAAGTAAAACATTACATTAGTTATGAGATAAAAACTAACAACACACATTACTCTTCGCGTAAAACTTCTTGATAAACGACATTTGAGGTGTAGATTCCTGCTTGACGGAACTCTTTAACTGGTTTAACCAATACCTTTGTTGTTCTACGGGATATCCCTCTAGACAATGCCACATAAAGCTGGCCATGTGAGAAAACAGAGTCGGGCAAATAGACACCCACATTTGGAATTGTTTGGCCTTGAGCTTTATTAATAGTCATCGCAAAGCTAAGGCGAATAGGGAACTGTGTTCTCTTTAGTTTAAAAGGGAACATGTCTTCTTCAGATGGAGCAAGAGGAATTCTTGGCAAGAGCACTCTAACTCCAGCGTGTTGTCCGACAGCAATCTCAGCATTGATGACATTTGGGTCAAAACGTTTACATATCAACCTCGTGCCATTACATAATCCATTTGCCGGATCGAGATTCCTTAAAAGAATAATCGGGCATCCTATTTTCAAACGCAGGCAATGAGGGGGCAACCCGCTTACGTTGAGCGAGTTTAAGAATTCCAAAGGATAGAAGTTGTGGGTGTCATCTTCTGCTTCATCAAAACTATAGTAAACCTTTTCTTCGCCGGGAAATCTTTCAATCAACATATCATTAATGCTGTCAACATGCTCATTTTTAGTGGATAAAATTGCTCTTGAAACTATATCAGTAGATAAATGAGTGTTGGCCGCGAAGGAAGGAAACACTTCATTGATCAATGCATCCTTTGAGGCAGCCTCTTCCGTGTAAGGGACGGTCATGTCATCAGGTATGCGTACATAGTCTTCATCGATGACCTCTTCAACTCCGTCACCTAATCGTAATAGGAAGTTTGAAAACCATGGGTCTGTCCGTGCCCTCATGTTTATGGTTAACCGCATTTTTTTAATTCGGGACCAAAGAGGTGACATCCGTANAGGTTTAATATGTTGTTTGGACCGATTGGGATCATTATTTTGTGCACACTCTTTAAAATTTGAAATAAGGAAACAATATTTGATAATCAATCTATTAATCACCTAATATGTTTCTGTACCTATCACCCTCAATTTCCCCATATATTTCGTCAATCACCTCCTAAATCTCTCCTAAAATTCCTCCAATCACACGACTCATTCATTAGTGATAACCCTCCCAATATAGTTTTTTTTTTATTTATTAAACACTAGTCACCCCTTTCACATCTCTTCCATTCGAAAGTTAGAAAATAAAATACACCAACATAAACAAAAACAAACCGATCCATTGTCCTCAAGAAGAGAAGTTGACACGAAGATGAAGAGAGGGTTTCATTCGCGGTAAACGTTCGTTCGAAGGGTAATTGTCTGGTTCGTAGCACTTGATTCACTTGTGATTAGCCTCTTGATTCTTGTTCCGTTTTGTAAGCCGACTTAAAGTATTCCATATTCGCCTTAATATTCCTTGATTCATCTAAACGTTACCACGTATGATAATATATGAAGATCTAATTTGTCGTTGTCTCGTTAATAAGAAGAGTTCATACGAAGATTGACCCCGGTAATGTCTTGCATAGTGCGATCAACCGCCTCCACACCTTGCCTTTTTAGCCATTGATGCTTCATCCCAGATTATCAACTTGGCTTGACAAAGTAGCTTAGCAAGGCCACTTTGTTTTTTGATGTTGCATACTGAGTTTGTATTAAGATTGATGGGAATCTTAAATCGGGAGTGAGCAGTTCTTCCCCCTGTCATGTTATTAGCTGCAGCCCCTGACGAAGCAGTGGCAAGTGCAATAAGACCACGAGAACGAACAGTGGCAAGCAAAGCTTTATACAAGAATGTTTTACCAGTTCCTCCAGGGCCATCAATAAAAAACACGCCCGGAGAATCTTCATCGACATGTCTCATGATTGTATCATATGCGACTTTTTGATCAGTGTTAAGAGAATGCCGAGCGAGTATATCTTCATCTTGTACAACTATCGAGCACTCCTCTTGTAACTCATGACAGCCAAATGATTCTAAACTTACATCCGCGGTAATGTTGGGAAGGTCAAAATCGCTAAGACTCTTACCCATAGATTGTAGAATTGATGATATGTCCGTTAGAACCATATTTTGAACCCGCTCAACACTTGCAAAATGTAAGGTGTAGTCTTCTGAAAGTGAGTCGTAATGGTCATTCCATAACTTGCGAACATCTCCTGGCTCACAAAAGATTAGAAGAGTCGCAAATAGTCTTCTAAGAGGGCCGGGCATCTCGTGCATAGAGGACTCACGTAGACAGTCAGATATGTGATCATCACTCTGTATTAATCCCCTTTCGAGGGCCGCTCTACGAAACGTACTGTACACTATGCCGTTGACCTTGTAAAGATATTCAAAGCCTGTAGGGCCTTTAACATGTTGCAAAAGTACACGTAGATAGAACCGCTCTCCTTCAGCGGGATTAGCGGAAACCAATCTTCCTCTCATTTGCCCTTTTTTTCGTTTGTTCCACTTGCGTGTACTCATATTCCATGTGTAGTGCTTGGGGATGTCTTTATACAAGTATTGCCTCGCGCTTACGTCTGTCTTGTTCAAGTCAAAAAAGGCGGTCAACATCGATCTCTTATCCCTTTCTCTCTCAAGAATGTCAGCCATTACGTCGTCTTCTGAGAACCTAACCAACTGGTTATTTGGTAGATGAACTTGCAATGACATAACAGACGGATGGATATTAGATAAAGGAAATCCGTAAATACGCCACATAGCTTCGGGGGGTGATACATAACGCGCATCTTGGAATCTCTTTATCTCGTTAACGACTTGTTCTTCATCTTGATCAACGTTTACAACTTGTTTGTCATGACCCTTGTAAACATACTTGAAGACATATTTAACGGATTTTATACTTGAGCATACCTCCACATTGATGTGACAATTGAACATCATCAACAATTTCGGGTTATATGGAACAACCCATCTATTGTCCAGGACGCTGTTTCGTACGTTTACCTCGATGCCATTGTCTCTACGTCGATACAATGGGTATGAGTCATCTCCTTGTTGCGTTGTTTCTTGGAATTGCCTAGGAAAATTCCAACGACATTTCTTTGGTTCACCCTCCATACAAGGACACTGAGTATTTAAGTGACCACAAGGACCATGAATCATGTGCTTTATAACCAATTGGTGCAATTCAGGATGCTTATTCGGGTCTGGAATTTCAGCGCAAACAACTTTGTCGTAATGATCAGGATTTGCCAGCTTGTAATTTGAACTCATAATCAGAATAGTTTTACTCAAGCATCCCCATTGAAGTATCGATGAGTGACCTTTTTGAAAGTGATAGATAGATCAATTCTTTTAGATTAGTAATCAGTTTAAGCGCATATTTAAACACATACATAGTTAACGAGTTCACTCAACTGCATAAAAAATGTAGGACATTATCTTTAACATCATCTGAACCTTACACATGTTGTTAATTCTTCTGAAGATCGATTTATTTTATACAAGATTAGTAACATGCTGGAGACCCTATAACTTTGTAACTGTTGTAAGACTGACACAGTATGCAAGTTCACATAGCATGAAATAAGAGATAACATGAAATAAGAGATAACATGAAATAAGAGACTGGCCCTATAAACGAGGTAGTTTACTTAGTGTAAATTGTTCATCAAGCTCACATAGCATGAAATAAGAGATAACATGTACAAAAGCTTAACAAACAAGAGATAACACATAGCATGAAATACAGATTCTCTTATAATCCATATGGCTAACACATAAACAACCACAAACACACACTTATAAACCACAACCATAATATAAATACAGATTTCTGTAAGCACAATATTTTTAAACCACAACCACAACCATAATATAAATACAGATTCTCTTATAAACCACAACCAGAATATTTCTGTAAGCACAATATTTTAAAGCTCTATTGTTAAGCGTGGACAATGCATAAGTTGTTAAAGCTCTATTTCTGTAAGCACAACAAGCGTGGACAACATACGTAACATGGTGTTTAGCAAAAGCATCGAGTATATTACGTTTACCTCAACGTCTTCGGAAGCTTCAGCAGGCTTCAATATAGAATCAAGATCCATAGGAGCAAAAACACTGAGTATTTCATTGTCAATCTAAAAATAAGTCAATAAGATACACGATTAGAAATGAGTATTTGTAGTAAAGAATGTAGTAAAGAGATAGAGATAGACCTGAGACGATTCAACATGTTCCATTTTTAGATTCAATGTTTAGTTCCAAGCAGTAAGTTAAGCATGGGTTTAGACCTGGACAAAGGTTTAATAAAGAGATAGAGATAGAGATAGAGATAGACAACATTTAAATGGTTAGATATTAAGTTAAGCGTGGGTTGCATGTAAATGCTTTCATTAATAGCATTAAGTTAAGCGTGGGTTGGTTGGTTGTGTGAGCATTTAATTTTTAAGCATGGGTTTAGTTAGGTTTAGCAGTCATTAATGGCACTTAAGGGCACTTAAGGGTGAGTTTATGTTAAGGGCATTTTCGGTATTATGAAAATTTCAGTTTTTCACTTCTTAAGATTTGACTAAATGTTGACCATTTTCATTTTATAATTAGTTAAGATACGTAGATAAGCTGGTATTAAGCTAAAATGAAAATAAGTTTAAAAATGAAAAACTTGGTTAAATCAATTAATAGTGCAAAGCCTAAAAAGAAAAGTCCTAAGGGCGCAGTGGTAGTGTTGTGTGGTGTGTGAGGTTGAAATTGGTTGAGGTCATGGGTTCGAACCTCTGCCTCACCTTGGGCTTCCCAATTTCCTTTTTTATTTTTGAACCTTGATATATAGGCCTAATAAAGAGGCCTAATGGTGGACCTAAGGCTTTAAATACTTGTACAGTGCATGCACTGTACAAGTATTTAAAGCCTTAGGTCCACCATTAGGCCCCTTTATTAGGTCCACCAAACATATTCCTTTATTTTTTTATGAAAAAAAACTCTTTTTGAAACTTGTTAATAAGCTGAAAATAGAAACTTTTTGTAAAGACAACTCATGTTTTGTTAATTGTTTTGCTGTAAAATAAAGATGAAACTATTTGCTGGTTTTACTCTTCTCCTCTCAAATAAACACACACTAGTAACTATGTTAAAAGCAAAAGAATCCAATGTCGACTGAAATTTGCTAGTTGTTTCTTTCTGTCTTGGGTTGAACTTACGCAGGACAAAACTCATATGTGGTATTTACATTTGTACACAATTGCATATATTTTAGGGGGGAAAAAGGTGAATTAATGGTTGAAATTTCTCCCTTCTGCAAGGGTGTATTTCGCTACCCCGAACTAGCTAACTGAAATAAGGTGAGTCGTAGATTGAGAAATGTGACTTCTTACACCTTAGCGGATACAAGAAATGGATATATATCCAGATGGTTGTGTTAATTCGCTGTAACGTACTTTTGCTTCTCCAAGTCATTGTATGAGCTAGATGTCGGTAGTTCTCATGTTGTACGTCCTAAGTGCATCGTCTTTGTAATAAATGACTCAAACCGTGATTCCCTCATGGATCCTCACAGAGTCAAAGGGTGGATTGAGCTCAACAAAGAGCAATTTCATTCATAATCACAAGAAATGCGATATAATCTCTTGGCATAATCATTACTCGTTCTGTTGGCTTTGCAAATATAAATGTATTGCATAAAGCTTAAACTAGTGACCACAACTGGTGGGTTATGATAATATGGGTACTTTGCGATATTTTAAGATCAAAAACTAGTTTTAACACGNGCATGTGGCAAACCCCGTTTTTGAAACTCAATAACATATATGTGCGACACAATAACACCAAGGATGTGCTTTTTGAATAGTTGGTACTTGAGATCCTCTAGTTTTGAACGAAAAACTCTTGTAACCAGGTCCGGTCGATCTTGGGCCGTTTGTCCAGGATAAAGTTCGGTAACAATTTCAGGCCAATTAGGATTGCAAGTCATGGTAAGAAAGATATCAGGTTTCCCAGCATCTTGAACTAAAGTCATTGCATCCAAAAATCGTCTTCGCATATCACGTGGACCTCCGATAAAAGACGCAGGCAAGACAATACGTTGGCCAACTCTATTCGATTGAACCTCTCCGGCATTAACACAATCAACGATTCCTTGATACAAATCTGCTCTAATTTTGGATTGGTTTTTTTCACAAAAATGCAAGCGTGAAGTCTCTATCTTTATGTATATATCTACCACGAATTGCTGAAACAATCGCCCTCCAAACAGGATCAAGTTATGATATGGCCGCATCTGGAATTTGTAACAATAATATTCTCGCATAGTAACTGTTTTTCTACCAGTTCTTGTGTTAATACCTGTGTGGTGATGTTAAAAAGGTTGTGTAAGGAAACCATATACTATATGATACTATTATAACTTGGTATTACACTTGATAAAGTGATATACTATATGAACAATGTTTATTGAAGGCCTATTCCAACTTAGATAAAACGCCACAAATATGTGCACTGTCAGTCACGCCATTGTGGGTAAATCTACTTTTTTATATGGGAGATTATGTAAAACAAGAGAATAAGCTAGTCTAATGCATATGTGTTGTCTGTTATTATTTGGTGCTTTTGGAATAGAAAAAAGTCCACATTCTTTTCCATTAGATGATATGATGTTTCTAATCATTCTTTTCCACATCAGCATATATCTTTTCAAGAGATTCATATCAAAACTTTTAATATTGTAGATGTCAAAATAATGTCATGTGTGTATTGTGGTGTTCAGATAACAATCGTTCAAATCTAAACATTTTGCAAGTAGCAGATCTTATGAACTATGTCATTAGTATGTATGTAATTCACAATATGCAATAACACCTTCCACGCGATGCACAACAATAGAATACAGCTAAGCCACCAAAACATCTAATGATTCAACCATGAACCCGCACACCAGGTCATAGTGTAAGCTTTATAAAAGGCTCAAACTTATTTCTTTCTATAAATGTAAAACGGATTGCTACAACTCTTGTGGGTAAATCTACTTTTTTATAATTGTAAAACGGATATGAGTATAATGATGGCTTTTTATCTAAGTTGAAATAGTACCTTCTTCGTCTTCATCGACGTCATCGGCATCATCGACAAGATCATTTATGTCTACCCCTTGTCTTGGTATTCGAGAATGCCATCCAGCCTCACCATTTGGAAAGAACATTGGATAAGACAAAGGATCATAGGAAGCGAAATAAGGCTGTATTTGCGTAGGGTGTTGAGACCTTCCATACACAACGATACTTCTCTTGTATGCAGTGATGTTGTTATTACCTTCAACCCAAATACCAGCGACCTACATTACAAAACATTTATGTTGAGAGTATAAGATTATATATACAATGGTCAATTTATATAAGACGTAGGATGGTTAGAATCGTATTTATACCTCGGACGTGGTAGGACGATTGTAAAGTCTTTGATCGACTTTAACAGATGCATTTAATTCGACCCTATACTTGTCAAGCGGACCAAGGTTACCAAGTGTTCGAAATGTCTGAACATATGGGTTTGGTGCAAGAACACGTAATAATATCTTAACAATTTCTTTATCAAGATTAGGCCATTGCAGCCTGTGTTCAAGTTCTGATTCTGCGTCATAAAAGTACAATTGCAAGTACCTTGGCTGTCCGTCTCTAGGAATCAACTGATCCATTCTATGATATATCCCTCCATGTGCACGAAACGTATATACTCCAGAGTTCCTAACGTTGTATGTTTTGTCCAAATTTACACCCATAGATGCAAAGGAAAAGTTTGTGTTGTACGCACGTATGTTTTTCCTAAACATTTTTCCTAACTCACATTGCGACGTGAATAGGGTGTATAGTTCTGGAGGAATTTCTAAGGGCTGTAAAGTCGTTTTCCCATTCATGCAACAAAAAGTAGGAAACTCATATTGTATTTTCTTTGCTCCACAAATGACACATGGTGGTTGCTCCTTCAATAGACGATGCTCTTTAGGAAGCCCATCGTACACAAATTCGTACGGATCATCTGGTTTTGCAATTTAAATAATGTATTAATAAGATGATACAAATTTTTGTAAAGAAGAACATAATATGAAAAACTATTTTACCTATGTTTGTTTCACGTGTCAAGTCTGAAAGATTTTGTGTCATTCCTTCCATTGTGTGTGCTTCCATGTTAGCATTTGGGTCTACACCAACATTAGTTCCTACATAGGTATAATGTAAATACATGCGGTAAAAAGAGCAAAAGCAACTCTTTAATGAAGCTTACCATCCGTAGTTTGATTGTACTCTTGATCAAAAAGGGGCAACAGTACGCTACTACCGTGTCGATCATCTGGTTTTGCAATTTAAATAATGTATTAATAAGATGATACAAATTTCCATAAAGAAGAACATAATATGGAAAACTATTTTACCTATGTTTGTTTCACGTGTCAAGTCTGAAAGATTTTGTGTCATTCCTTCCATTGTGTGTGCTTCCATGTTAGCATTTGGGTCTACACCAACATTAGCATTTGGGTCTACACCAACATTGTGTTGGGTCGGTATAGGCAACTTGGAAATGGTTTAAAGAAAACACTTTTCCAACTAAGTCTTTGGTATTATAGAATTCTATAAGGTCTACAGGCACTTCGGCGGCTTGTTTTTCTCCCTATAAAATTTCAAGCATAAAGTTGATGGTTAGTAAATCATGTATGTTTTAATTAAGCTCGTGTAATCATAATTGACAACCCTTACATATTTGTCGAGCAAGAAGATGTACAGTTTCTTGTTTTTTTCATCAGTCCACACGAAGTAAACGCGTACTTTGTTGATTTTGTACCAGGCGTGTGGGTTATTAAGTGATGAGAAACATTCAACATTGAAGTAGGGGTCCCATGGCTACAAAAAATAGATGAGAAACATTCAACATTGAAGTTAGGAAAATAACAAGATATGTGTTAAATATATTAATGTGTAACGATATATAGCATTAACAAGTGTTTATGGATCCTTATGTTTTATTGTATGCCCAGTTAAATAGAAGAGTGAGGCAAGCACATGGGGATAAGTGGAAATGTTCTCCAATCGTCAAAAGCCATGCAAATTAGAAAATTAAATAATGTTAAAATATGATATAATAAGAAAATAATTGTAACATGATTAATTACCATGATACGATGATCTTCTCGGTCGGCTATGTTTGCGGTGAGTTTTGTTCTCTAATTTAAAGACATAACGCAGTCAGGAAGAGAGATGATCTTACAATGTTGTTAGTACTTGTTACCTTCTAGCAAACCATAACTTATATTTTGCAGATGTTCTATGCTTATTGTCTTTGAAATATTCTTTAAAAAGAAC
>LBNU01017334.1:158625-193781 GCA_014162995.1 Artemisia annua
AAGTGTTAACCATGGATAGAGAGATCAACTTAACTAAAAGTTTAGCTATTGTACTTCTAAAATTTAGAAATGCATAAAACTTGTTTTGAACATGGACTCGCATCCAAGATATTGGCATAAAAACAGATTTCAGAGATTTTTTGTAAGAGGTGTTTTGATGTGCTGAGTTTTCAAAGTAATTTTTGCAACCTTAGAAGATATTAGAATAAGATGACCATTTTAAAATTTTGCTCCGAAATATCTCCTTCAAGATTTTGGTGCGCACAACTTTAGTCCATTTTTATGATCGAGTTTCTATGGGTCTTGCTTCAACCAGTCACCAGCGACAGTCGCCCCTTTCTGCCTTTCTGATGACCATTTCTCCATAATCACAGCCTCCTTCAACTATGGCTATATTTGTAACTCAAGCAATATTGGTACAAGAATCATGTAATGTTGCATATTTGAATAACGCAATCCATTGAATTGACTAAAGACTATTACAAAAATCAAATATCATCACCTAGATGGCATGTGTTTAGTAAATCAATGAATCAAACAAGACAGTATTAAAAATGTTTATTAGCTAATCTCATTCAAAAGATAATTATTAGAAATATTAATGCAAGTTAAAACAAACAAGTCGTTGTAGTATAGTGGTAAGTATTCCCGCCTGTCACGCGGGTGACCCGGGTTCGATCCCCGGCAACGGCGTTTAAACTTTTTTCTCCTTTTTTATGCATCTTTCTTAATGGGCCAAATGTTCATCTTAATTTTTTTCGTCTGTTGGCCTTTATCATGCAAACATCTTCTACATTATATAATAGGGGCAAAGTGTAAATAAACAGTTAACAAAATTAAAATGAGTCGATTGTGAACAACTTAAGATTAACTTCCCTCGTTATTATTGTAAGCAAGTCAAGATCTCAAGAGCAAGTTGATACCTTCTCGAAAAAAAAAGTCATTAGCAACTTGATACTCAAGCTCGGTGTCTAGCTACTCGAGTAACTTTTTGAGTCGAGCTTAAGTATAAAAACACTAGGTTGGTCAAGCTCACAAGCCTTACCAAGTTGCGCCACTTTGCATCATTACCCTTTATGTATGTGTATATTTATATCTAAATAAATAACATAAAATTTAACCAAGTATAGACGACCTGAAGAGTATCGGTTAATGTACAAGCTCGAATCCCAACTTAAAAATAAAGGTTCAATCAAAGTTAAATCGAGTTCCAAGCTTCAATGTATTCAACAAGTTAAGCTTGGGCCTTACTTATACACTTGACTTGGCTCGATTACACCATAAGTACAACACCTCTATTATTTTAGCATTTAAGGCCCATTTATTCATTTAATATCACAATAAAATTAAAACCAGCATAACAAATCATGTTTGAGTCTTCCAGTTTAACTTGTTTTATTTGGAACATCTACTTATTTTCCTTCTATACCCCAAAGCAAAGCCCAAAGTACTGTTCTAGCCCATTAACGACAGTAATCAGGTGATCCATCTGACAAGGTTCAAGCTGTTTTCACATAGTGGACCAAATAATCAATACCAGCAATCAGCTGATCTATCCCTAAAGGCCCAAACAATTTTAAAATGAAGTGGAAACAAATATCGGTCGTTTAACTTTAATGTATTTATGTATAGATTTATACTTGAAATAACAATAATATTATTCACCAAAGACAAGTAACAAGTTTACAGTTATCACAAAAGATTCATGGGTTTGCTAAGGCTCAACATACAGATATCATCAAACAAAATTATTGACATAAAGAACTGAAAATTTTCAGTAAAAATATTCATAAATAAAAAAAAACCCTATTCTGTTAGAAAAATTCTTTTGTACAATCTCTACAATGTGTCAAAATCTACTACTCTCACTCATTTGTACATGTACATAGTTTTTTCTTCGAAATTTTTTATTTTTTTTTTATGTAGATAAATTGGAGACCCTAATATGTAGTCCATTTGGTGCTTCAACTCTTGGAAATTTCATGAGCTTGTCTCCTCCCACTTCTTCCCATCTGCATTTGTTTATTTGGATCTGATTAGTATATAGTTATTAAACAAACAAATACTCGAACTGATTTGTAAAGATAAAATACCTGTACTTAGTTACAAAGTAATGCAAAAAGGTAGATATTTCCGCGATGCCTAGTTCTTTTCCAGGGCATTGTCTCGTCCCGCCTCCAAAGATGAAAAAGTAATTTTGCACATCCAAGCTTCGATCCTACATTTCATGACCAAAACCAAATTAGTTTCATGTTCATCAAAATGAGTTAGATTTTATATCAACACAAGTAAAACGCAACGCACCAGCCATCTCCATGGGTTGAAGGTATACGGATCGGGGTACAAACATGGGTCGTAGTTGATTTCTCGCGTATATACATATATCCTCCATCCTTCAGGAATCACAAATCCTATACAAAAATAATGAAAGAAATAAGTTCCTAAACCTCAAATAAGTTGTCCAACATAACTTCTTAGGTGTCTATACTTTTGCATTATTAAGATTGATATTTTAAGTTTCAAAAAAGCATATCAACATAACTTTGATTTTAAGTATAAGAAAACTTAAAGAGATGATGATAACATTGAATTTTTTTATAAAAATAAGACATGGGTCATAGATCAAAGTATTATTCCAAGCTGGAAGAGTTGCTATGCCATGTGGATTATGATGTGTGGTAGGGTCATTAGTAAAGATGACGACACCATTTAACAGCATATCGAGCCCCCAAGACCCCCACTTAAAAGAAAAAAAAAAAAAAAAAAAAAAACCGCTACAGTGCTACACTGCAAACACGAATTATATGTTGTCACACGTTTAATATAATATTCCAATGTTTTTTATGATTATCATGGCCGGTTTTGACTGGTTGGGTTTACGAGGTTCTAGTCAACTTTATATGTACATGAGTCATACCCAAAATTTCGTGATTTCCAAAAAGAAAATTAATTAAAAAAGTCAATATATATTTTCACTTTTGTATGAAATACTATGCATATTAACTGTAAATTACATTAATTAATTCTTGGAATATGTACCTTATGGATGGACAAAAGAAAATGTATAGAATGATATTATTTCAGCATAGTTAAAAGTATATTCTGTACTATGAAGTAAAAAAATTACTATAGGTTATATTCAAATAGTGCAATTTGCTTTACAAGACCTCTACTCAGCATTACAAATTAACTCACTCATGTTTGTAAGCTTTTTCATAATTAGTTTCATATATTTGTAGGTATTTGAAATTTCAATTATTTTGCCACTTATTATAATGATAAGTATTGTGGCTTTTGATGTACGTGTATTTTTAAAAAACCAATAAAGGAATACTCACCATTGAGTTCCATTTCTTTGGTAGTTTTCCTTAAAACTCCATTAACAATAGTTGCCAATCTGGAGGTCTCAAAGATAACCTGCACCACACCAAACATGATAATCTAAATTAATCAAAACACGTATATAAAAACATTCTAAAAAACAAAATCAACATAAATTCCTTCAAATTAAATGGTTTATTTAATAAGCTAGAAAACCTACCGCACGAGTGAACTTCATGGACTTGTAGTCTTCCCAATCAAGTGGGTCCCCTGCCAATTTTCTCTCTCTGATTCCTAAATGTTCCTTCTACAAGAATTTTAACTTATGTTAAAATTATAGAGTAAAAACTTCAATGGTAAAAAGAAAAATAGTAAATCAAGTAACAAGTAAAATTTGTTGTAGACAAATCATAATACTCCATCCGTCCCATATTTATAGTCCACATTTCTTTTTCGGTTGTCCCAAAATAATTGTTCACTTTCTTTATTAAGTAAAAACTAGAGAATCTAGTGCAGTAATATTTTATTTTAGTCGTTTAAAATTAAAGTTCTCATATTTTTATTAAACTTTGTGATTTATCTATCATAATAATAATTTTGGGACGGAGGGAGTAACTCTCTTTGTAAGTGAAAACTTAAACTAACATTATGTTGCAAATAAGAAATTGGTCCATAATTTCATGTTACTTAAAACTAACGTGTGTTGTTATACCAAACTTAGTGGTCTCGTTAAAAAAAGTAGTTCAGTGACTCAGTCGATCAATAAAATAGACTTATTCGGAAAAAACCAATAGTTTGGTTACCAAACTAGAAACAACGTGATAATATCTTGATAGCCAAACTAGTCAATCAAACTTACAACATGGTAATATTTGAAGTACGGTAAAAAAATAAAAACTTACTCTAAGCTCTTGAAGAACTTTAGGATGATCATGTAGATACTTGACAGCCATCATTGAAGTAGTGGAAACTGTCTCATACCCAGAATACAAAATGGTAATAATTTGATCAATTATTTCTTCATCACTTAACTTATATCTATTATCCACACCACTCATCAATAAACTAAGCATATCTTCTTCATGTGTTTCTTTTGAGTTCCTTCTTTCATCAATCAATTCTCCCAACATTCTCACTATGTTTTTTCTTGCCTGCAACATCATTTCAATGTTCACTTCAACTTTACTTTTTTTTTTTTAAATATATATATATATATATATATATATATATATATATATATATATATAAATGCATCACTTTTTTATACCTGTAAACCACGATGGTAATTCGTGTTTGGAAGATTTATAGGAAGTGAAAGAGTCCCCAAAACCAGCTTGCAAAACTCAGGCATGAACTCTTTAGATAATGAGCTAGATTCAATCCCAGAGATTTGTTTAAGTGATGATAAAAGAGCCATCTGTAAAAAATATGTGCAATTTGAGTAACAAAGTACACAATAAAAAGAGTTGTACAACAACAGACGTATTAATGTCACAGAATAACAACGTACTTCATAAAATGGTTTCTCACTGAAGTACTGTTACCAAACTAGTTCATTTTCAAACAAAATTAATTTTTTAAGTAGGTGGGCTTGATTGGTCATCTTTAGAGGTTGCATGTTTACTAAATTACCACCAAACTCTCTCTCATTAAAAGAAGTACAAGAATGAAATGGTCATATATACCTCTTTGGTCTTTTGTTGGATATCAATGATTTGATCAGTCCAATTAGAAAGATGTGATGTCATGAACTCATCAATTTTTGGGAGGATTTGGTGTTTGATGATGGATGGGCTCACAAGTGATAATAATGCACCTCTCATGTTCTTGTGAGCAGGGCCATGAACAGCAGCAATGTTTGATTTGCCCAATATATCAAGCATGGATTGTGGATAACCAGGAAGTATGCCTTTGCTTTCACTCATGAGTATGTATCTATTTAGTTCTGGATCCATTGAAACAATTGTTGGGCATCCCAAGATATGTGACTTGAATACACTTCCATACCTGTTTTAGTATCATCAAGAACTTTTAAATGTGAATTTACTAAAATACCCTGATTAAAAATGGTGCCATTTCTGAGATGGGCTTTCAATATAGTCAACGAAAAAGGTTGCTTTTTTTTGTCAAATCAAGAACCACATGTGGAAATTTGATGTATTTGTGAGATGGGTTTTTCAAGAAATCACGAAAAAGGTTGCTTTTAGTAAAGAAGCACACAAGTGAAATAGTTGGAATAGTGCATTTCTTAGTTGGGATTTTCAAGATAAAAGTTTGCTTTTGAGAAACTGAAATATTTGGCAAACTACATATTTCTCTTCAATACTGTTAATATCATAGCATGTGATGTAAACCAATTTTAATGGGCTAAAAATGATCTTTAATTGTATAATGATGCATTTCTTAGGTTGCTTTATAATTTTAGAAAAAGAAGTTAAGAAAGAAGAATGAACCTTGCTCTCTGGTTTTTCATAAAGCTGGGGCCTTGTTTGAGAAAGTCAGTGGTCTCACCAAAAAGTGGCCAACCCATGGTACCAGGGGGTAAGCCTTTCTTGTTGTACTTCATCTCATTCCATCTCAAAAGGGCAGTGCTCAACAGGCAAACTCCCAACACAACACCAATGATAACAATCAAAACAGCCATGGATGATTATGCTCACTCTCTTTCTTTCAACCTTCTATAACAAATGAAGTTAATAAGTAGAAGCAGAAGGAGAAGAGAGGTGTTTGCTCAAGTTTTTTGCTTGACAAGAATGTGTATATATAGGCCTTTTATGGAGTTATGGGGTGGATGTGTGGGTGGGGTGGGGTGTGGATGTGGGGGGGTGCCATGTGTTGAGGTAAAAAGTGTGACTTAATGCCCCAAAATAAATATATAATGAAAGTCTCAAAGGTCATAATATTGTCTTAGAATCAATAATTTAAATATCTATAATTTGAAGAGTTCCAGTTATATTGATTCACGATTTCCTTATGATTTGTAGAATTTCAAATATTTACTGCAATTTAAAGAGTACATATATTTCTAGGTAATATAATTTGAAGATATAGTTATTTTGAAGTTTTGATTTTTATTTTTTATTTTATTTTATTTTTTTTGGAACAAAGATACTGTGACTTGTTAAAAAGTTATGGCTGATTTACAGAATCACAGAATATACATTATATATAGATTAGTAACCTTCACCAATTCATAATTTCGTATCATTCTCAGTTAATACAAAATCCACTTCGTCATTAGCACAAAACTTTTATTGTCTTTTGGATCTTGATTAGGCTTTTTTAAGTTATGTTACTGATAAAATCTTTTTTTATTATGTTTCTTTGAATGAATTATGAGAATATGATAAGTATTACTCTGAATATTATGAATGTTTGGATTTGAAATTTATAATAATATATTGATTATTGGCTACATGGGTGCATCGTACCACATTACTTGGTACATCGTACCGAAGCGATCTCAAATGAACCTACCCCCTATCGAACCGAATTTTAGGTGCCTAGCGAACCACGATCCCGTACCGGAGCGATACCCGTTCCATGTGACTATGACACAGACCATAAACAAGTAGTAAGGCAACCGCAACCATAACAAAAACATATACCAAAAAAAATAGTAAATAAAAAAATAAAAAGAAAAAAGAAAACTCACACACAAACACATTTCATTTTTATGGTCGAGCGGCCGATCATAAATTCATTTAAAATAGGGAGGACCATGTTCTATTAAGTGGAGCTAACAAAAGGGACGCGGTCGGCACGTGATTTATCGACTACTTGTGGTCACCATTAGCATTAGTCTACCCTACAGTATTTTCTTTTTTTTAACTTCATGGTACATAATACACTTTTAACTATGCTGAAATATGCCATTCTTAGGCTAGATGGCAAGGTAATCTATAACTCACCTTACACCTTAAGGCCACGTCAGCTTTCTTTCTCCTCTCACTTCTCATCACACCCACTAACCATTTTGTGGGCAAGGTAGTCACCTCTCACCTTGGTCATCTTAACTTTTTTTTTTTAATACTTACGAAATTAAAAACGTAAACATATAAATACAATAATGTAACACATACAAAATAGACAAATTTTATTCATAACTTAAAAAACATTATACAGACTTCAGAAATTAAAAATACTACATTAAAAACTGTAATTAAATATTACGAGACAAATGTTCGACCAAATTAGCACGGAGGTTTTGATGCATTTGATGTGGTCTGATTGATGTGCTTCCTCATGGTACCATTCGGGAGATATCGCCTTTTTTTTTTTTTTTTTTTTTTGGTCTTTTCGAATTATATTACGTAATATGATGCAAGTATACATCATATCAACTATTCTTTCTTTTTCATGATTTTTGTGGCAGTGGCAAGTACTGCCCATTTCTTCTTTAAAACCCCAAACGTCTGTTTCATATCTTTCCTTGCAGATTCCTGCATTTGCTTATATCTTATTCTCTTGTGGTCATCATCTAATGGTTCTGGAATCATCTTAACGAAGTGTTGCCAATTCCGAATATATCTCGTCAACAAGATAGTACCCAAATGGGTAAGTTACCCCGTTAGTAACAAATGAAATCTCCGGTGCGATTCCTTATTTAAGATCGTTAAATAAAGGAGAACTATCCATAACGTTAATGTCGTTGTTCACCCCAGTTGTACCAAAGAAAGCATGCCATATCCATAAGTCTTGTGACGCTTCTAGCAAAATGAACGGATTCAGACCATGATCACGTCTAACATATTCACCTTTGTGTGCATTCTGACAACCAAACCATTCCCAATCTGTACAGTCAAGGCTTCCTAACATCCCTAAAACCCGTGCGTTTCTTCTTGATGTTGATAAAGCTTTACGACATCAGTCATAATAGGTTTCCTCAAATACCCTGGACCAAAAATTTCTATAACAGACTTACAAAAATGATCAAGACATCGACGAGAAGTTTTCTCACCCACCTGCAGATATTCGTCTAAAGCATCAGGAACCGCTCCGTATGCCAATTGTCGATGGGGTGCACTTCATCAACGCTGAAATGTTTATTTTCCGGTACAATCAACATTACTACTAAAAAATGGATTATGAATAGTTACCTCCCGAAATAGCCAGTTGGAAAGATATCGATTCATTTGGAACCTCTTTTGGAAAGTACGTGCATCGTAGAATGGGTTCTCAATAAAATAGGCATCGACTAAACAGTCATGAGCACCATAATGATCTCGATTAAGGTGTTTTATTGCCGGGCGATTTCGTTTTCGTGTGTTTTTAATAAACGACAATGCTCTTGCAATAAATTCAATCTTTGACTTGTTAATTTCTTATTTTTCTTATGAGTCGGTGAACATAATCGTATTGGAATTTATTTGAAAAATAGAATGAATGAAATATATGTTGTTTGAATGAAATATTGAGAAGATATGTATAAAAATGATTTAGTTTTGATGTATTTATAGAAAGAAAAAAAAAGGATAGCGGGGAATTTTTTTTTCTTATATTGCAAACGGTAGCAAAGTTCACATGCGGCCCTTTTTTTGGTTTTCGCAAGGTGATCAAATCACCTTAGTTTGCTTTGGGAGTAGTGATTCACGGGTGAGAGGGAATACATGGCAAGGGATTCGCGCGTGAGAGGGTTGTATGGTGAGAGGCTCACCTGCCTCTTGTCGACCAGCCTTACAATTTTTTGTCCATCCGTAAGGTACATATTCCAAGAATTAATTAATTAATTTAATTTAAAGTTAATTCCAATCAAATTATAAATTGGTTTTTCATGAAAAAGAATCAATGCATATTTCATACAAAAGTTAAAATATATATCTGACTTTCTAAAATTTTCATTTAGGAAATCTCGAAATTCTTGGATTCAATTGTAAATCCTTTGTTATTAATACACTAGCAGGTCCCCGCGCGTTGCAGCTGCGGGTACCCTAAAATAAATTTTATGGGCGTAAAATATCTAGTAGCGTGTCCAAACAGTGTCACAGATCTTAAATAAGGAATCGCACCGGAGATTTCATAAATTTTATGGGCGTAAAATATATATATATATGCATTCTACTCTTCACGTAGGACTTCTCGATACACAACGTTTTCGTGAATAATGGCGCAAGTTTCGTAATTTTTCGAGTCCGTTTGCTATGTCGAATGAGCCCAGAATTGTTTTTGTGAAAAGTTTAGCCGAATTGACATATTTGGCCCCTCCGCCCCTATCTTACAGAATCTACCCTCAATTTTCAATTGACAGATCCACCCCTCCCCATTTAATATAAAAACCTTTTATTTCATTTTTAATTCATTTTACAACTAATAATAAAACACACATTCCACCTACTCTCACTATCTCTCTCTAAACTCCCTCACCAGATCTTCATAATATCCGGCCAGCACCAGCAGAATTCGGCACCACCGTCGCTGGAATAATTTTTCCGGAGAGACCTTTTTCCCTCCCAATCGATAGATCAACCTATTTCTAGCATTTCTATAGCTTATTAGCTCTCGAAGCACCGTGTAACACCATCCACTCGCCATCACCGCCACTACAGTCCGTACACCACCACTGTCGCACCTCCCTCGCCACTTCTCTCTCCGTATTGGTAACCCACACGCCTTATTCTTTCCCCTTTACACTATTTTTAGCAAGCGTTAATTTTTACCTTTTAATACAATCCGATTTATAATAATTTCTTTTGATAAAACATTTAACTAAATGTTTTTAAACATGAAAAACCGAGTGGATCTTGTTTTTCTGTCGCGACTCGGTCAATTCGGAAGAACCACCGAGTCTACTCAGTGACTCGGTGTGGATTATAGTTTGATTGATTTCTTCTTTTCTTTTCTTATTATTTATTTTATTTATTCTTTTTTTGTGATTACTTTTCGATTCGGGTTTGTTTGGATGTGCCTCGAACTGTTGGAACCGAGTGGGGCCAAGCCGTGACTCACGGGAGTCACGGCTAGGCATGCTGAAGAGACATGTATAGGGTTTGTCTAGGATTCGGATTTGTGGTTATAGTTGTATCTGATTTGATTTGGATGTGGATTTGAATGTAGATTTTGGAGGGAAAAGTTTGCACTTATGGATGAGAATTATATAGAGAGTTGTACATTAGGTTTAAATAATTGGAATATTAGGTGTAAGAGTGTTTTTAATGCTATTTAATGTATAATTGTAATATTTTAAGGCCATTAATGGCAAAGACAAAGTGGTGTGTACATGTAGCAACAAAATTTGTAAATGTCTAATTATATTTCATTTATGGTATTAAATGTCTAATTGTGTTGAATTACTTGTACTTTTAGCATTGAAATATGTAAGACTTAATTTTAATTATTCTATTAATAGTAGGCCTTTGTGCATTATAAGATAGTTAGATAGATAAGTAATAGTGAAATTAAAAATTTTAAAACGAACTTATTAAACAATCTAGTTTTTCAATATACTAGTTATAAGTCTTGTGTACACACAAGGTTTACACATGAAATAAATTTATATTAAAAATTTAAATTTATACTCCCTCCGTCTCACACATTTTCATTTTGGGATGTGTCAAAATAATTGTTCACTTTATATTTTAAGTAAGAAAAAGAGAATTTAGTGGGGGGAATATTACATTTTAGTGGTTGAGATTTATATTGGCTATACTTTATTAAACTTGGTGATTCTTGTCTCATGACAATAATTTTGAGAAAGAATGAGTATTAAATTTTAGTTAAATATATGGACATATAGGAATTGGTTGTGTTTAGTATTTTGTAATTATGATATAAGTACAACTAAGAATTATGCATGGGTTTTCACATAAACATTTTCATTATGTATTAATATCAATTAATATTATGTAAATATTTTTGTTGGATGAAAAATCTAAATTTATGTAACTGACATGGGTGTTTAGGTTGATGTTGTTTTTAATTTAATTATTGTTATCATGGTCTTCACAATATGTGAGTTTAATAGAACATAATGACCGTTGATGAAGTTAATATATAAAGTTTTTTATAAGTGTTTTTCGGAAATTCTTATATAAACTTGAAATAGGAATTACATGAGTCGTTGGCATAGGCACAATCGCATATATTTATCATACCACAATAACCCATGCTTATATTTAATATTTACATTCCCATGATTAATAATTTAGTTCTATTTAATTTCTAAACTTGTGTATGCATGGGTTAAATTTATAGAAAGGAATAACATGAGTCCTTATTGAATGCTGATAGCAAAAAAAATTGATATCCTTACTTAAACACATAAAGAGGAATAACATGAGTTGTTCGTATACGTACAACCCCGTGTATTTATTTACATACACAATAACTCGCGTTTTTTACTTTGATATTTATAATCACGTGCATATTATGTTGTATTTTTAAAACAACATAGATGTTGTATTTTTAAAAATATAACATCAAGGGTATCAAATTAAAAGGGGTATTTGTTTATTTTTAAAGTTATTAAAAAGTACGGAAACTTATAAGTTTACAGTTAACTCTATGTAACCCGACCCCTACCGCCTATAGGTAGTTTTAGACAAGTTTCTTTCGAAGTATATACCCGCATGCCAAGTATGGTTCGTAGCAATCTATCTTCCGGAGCATACGATGATTCTTTCACCATTTGGGGCGCATTTAAAATTCATCCACTAAAGTTTTATTAATCACTTCTCTTTTTTCAAAGGTTTGTTTTTAAAAATTTGACAGCTATACTATTAATTTTTATTTTTTTTCACCACCAAATTTGTAAAAGTTTGACATTTTATTTTTCAATTTTGACTTTCAATTGGCTAATAAGAATACTCTATTTTGTCATGTATCAAAATAGAGCAACCTGATTAGCTCAATTTGTTTTTCAATAAAATTTGCAAAATACATTCCAAATGATATAATTCTTTATTATATAAATATTTGTATATATTTATGAGTGATATTAACTAGTAAAAAAATCATACCTATCTCTACTACTTATAAAGAGTGTATATTCATTATTAAATTTAAAATAATATAAAATTAAGTGAAGTGTTTGCCTAAATTACCCTTTAATAACACGTTTAATAAATGGTTTATGAATATCACGTTTAATAAATGGCAACTTATAAAACACACATACTTTATCATTTTTACGTAGGAGTTTTTAAAACACATACACTTTATCAATTTTAAACACACGCGGTTGTTTTTTTATGAATTAAAAAAAAAAAAAAAAAAAAAAAAAAAAAAAAAAACACAAATAAAATAGAAGACTTTTTACATTTAATAGTTTTCAAAAAAATCATCCTAATCTCTACTATACGAACACTATAACTTTCTTTTTTTACTTTTGTAATATTTCATAGTTAAGTTGATGGAATGAATAATTAAAAAATGACTATCAATTGAACCTGTAAGTGTTGCATCAAGAGTTACACCAGAACCACAAGTTCACAAATATAATTATTTGCCGCTATACACCGTCGTTTTGCGCGGATATTCATCTAAATTTAATAATATACTCATTTTGATTGTGTTGTTCCCTTTTACGTAGTTAGCTTGACTACAAAGTTAATCTAACCATGTTTCATGTTTAAGTGATATAATGAAATACTAACAATAAGAGATAAAAACTTAAAGTAAACACACAAAAGTTTCTCAACGTTTAAATTCTTATTAGAAGTAAATCAAATATTTTATACCCAAGTGTTTTCGAAACAACACTTGGGATTGTATGACATGTATGGTATGATCTCCTCACTGAATTGATAGTAAAACCTATGTTATACTTTGATTAACAACTATGTTGACCAACTAAGTTCTATCTCAGGAACTTTGTGAATGTTTCAACATTAAATGCACAAACTTGTCAACCTATTGCTCCTACTTACAACTTCTTTTTATAGGCTAAGGATTGGATAATACCCGTTGGGCAAAAAAATGCGTCTCACTGTTCTAATGGATAAAGCACATTTGTACTTTATATCTTATTATATAATTCTATTTAAAGTAAGTGACAAACTTTCTTTTTGAAAAACAATGTTGACAACTGTTCTGCTTTATACTTATTCTTGTATATGTTGACCTTTGATTGATAAGGACTTGATCTTATCCTTTCAAACTTATCTTTCTTTTTCTTCAGTCACTTAGACATTTATCTATGTCTTCAGGTCTTATTAATGTTGAGGAAACTGATGGGGTTCAGTGAGCTTATTTTCATTACTCACTTAACCCATTACCTTATTCTTTGTTTTAGTGACTTCATCCAATGAGTATCGCCTCACTGAATGTTGAGTCTTTTTTTTTACTCATGTTGAACATCTTGAAGGTAACTCACTAAATGACTGTTCATTTAGTGACTTGATTATGTTTAGAATAGTTATATAACACTTTGGTTATTTTCTATGCAAATCCTAAGATAAAGATCATTGGAGACTGAATTGGCCCAACAATCTCCCCCTATTTAGATTCATTGGAAGAATTTAGATTGCAAAATGACTCTCAAAGTAAGATTCATCCCACAGGAAACAAGAATAGATGCTAGTAAAACTCCACAACCGCAAAAGTAACATACGAGTTTCCAGGGTAGTAAGGATAACAAAAGTTTAACAATCAGAAGTCATGACAAAAAATAAATCAGATTGGTTCAAAATGTCAAAGGAGAGACGTAGTGTGACAGTAGTTAGCATCTTGATGCTCATTCCACCAATCAATATCATAATGAAAATCGAATTTAAATTTTTGATGAGACGAAAAGTGTTACGCTTTTAAGGGGTCATTTAAGCCTTAATTCATCTAAACGTGATCAAATATTGCCCTAAATCGTTCCTTTTGTCGTTTTAGGTACTTTTGAGAAGAATTCTGGAAAATATGCATATTTGGACGTTTTTGGAGCATAAAAGTGAAGAAAACGGCAAAGTCTCAAAAGATGGAGAAATTACTACCTGACGGCGTCAGATTTACAAGGTGACGCCGTCAGCAAGCCTTGACAAAAGAGTGGAAACCAATTATCAAATGATGGGCCAGAGGAATTTGGAGAATTAACACCTGACGCCGTCAGGTGTTAGAAAATGTAGGCCGTCAGGAGTAATG
The DNA here is from genome assembly GCA_014162995.1 of Artemisia annua. Classification (NCBI taxonomy): domain Eukaryota; kingdom Viridiplantae; phylum Streptophyta; class Magnoliopsida; order Asterales; family Asteraceae; genus Artemisia; species Artemisia annua. The sequence continues at coordinate 173,011 of LBNU01017334.1, forward strand.
CTAAAGAGTGACGGCCCAGAAGGTTTTATAAGGTGACGGCGTCAGAAGTGGATCTAGGCCATCCGAGAAACCTAATGGCGGCGAGCTGACGGCGTCAGCCCTTATAACCTGACGCCGTCAGAATGTAAAATCTATATATAGTTTTCTAATTTTCATTCATTAGTGTGGAACTTTGTGGAGAACTTTTGGCACCAAACCCTAGACGATTTTCCTGTACTTTTTAGGGTTTCCAACCCTTGGAACCCTCATGCTTAATTAAAGATAAGTCTTCACTTTAATTCAATCAATATGTCTATGTGTTGGTTGTCTATCTCTTTTGCTTGTCTTTTAATTAACATGTATAGTTAAATTCTCTAGTGTTTGCTTAGATCTAATGAAACCTAACTATTAATTATTGGTTAATTGGTGTGTGTTGTTGTTTGTTGGGATGATTGTTCCATCAATGTTAGGCTCAAGAAAACTGGACAACCTCCTTTACGGTAACATGCTTGAACGTCTTGGGAAACATGTAGCCAAGGCATACTAGGCTATTAAGGTAGTATTTAAAGCATGAGCCACTGTTTACAATCCCTATGGTTGTGCCGTGCATGGCATAGGAGGAGATAAGAGCTCATAGAATTGGAAAGATATGTATGCCACTCCATGAGTTATTAGGAATACACCCTTCATCCACACAAGTAACATACATATCAATTAACCGGTAAAAGATAGTTAGGGAGTAATGAAATCTAAGTAAACACAATTTTCTCCATATTGTTTTCACAACCAAATAGTTTAGTTATTTTATTTTTCATTTGCACTAGTAGTAATTTTGGGTTAGTTGACTAGCAACTAATTCCGCCCACTCCCTATAAACCGAGATTTTTACTTGCTTTCATAAAAATATAAAAATACAAAAAGAATCTTCCTTCCACCCTTAGGCCTATTAGAGTAGTTTTTCTATCCTAACGAACACTATTCCCTGTGAAAGAACGATCAATCCCCCGTACTTACCACTATCCTATACTACTACGGTCAGGTACACTGCCTGGTGGGGTTGTAAGCCTCTTGAGATCCCTCGAGAGGTAAAACCTGTTGTAAGGTCACAAAATCACGCATCAAGTTTTTGGCGCCGCTGTCGGGGAATAGTTATTGTTTAGGTAGAATTTTTATTTCTTTAGCTCTACTCACTAGATTCCTTTCTAGCGAGATTTTTATTTTATTTTTATAGGATTTCTTTAGTCTATCTTTTTCTTCGTGTTTTTGTTCGTAACCTTTACCATCCGCCATCATGGAAGGTGGTAACATCCTTGATCCCAACAACCCACTTCAACCAAACCACCCACCACAACCAAACCAACCTCCTAGACCCCGCACCTTAGGAGAGTATTCCCGACCTAGCCACCTTGGCTATCGCAACACCATTGAGCTCACTCAAGGAGCCAATGTCACTCCCTTGAGATCCGACACCATCCGGTTGGTGCAAAGCGGATGCTCATTCCATGGACTTCGTTCCGAAGATCCAAACCAACATCTCAATGATTTCCTTAAAATCGTAGATTCCATAGACCTTGATGTTGCAACTCGAGAGACGACCCGATTGCGTCTCTTCCAATTCTCTCTACGGGACCAAGCTAGTCAATGGCTTGAGCGACTTCCCGCAGGATCCATCATCTCTTGGGAAGATCTCACAACTCGTTTCCTTGCTCAATTTTTCCCACCGGGGAGAACTACCAAGCTAAGGAATGATATCTTGGCGTTCCAACAACGCCAAGGCGAAACCCTCTACGAGGCATGGACTCGATTCAAGGACTTACTCCAAAAAGTCCCTCATCATGGCATAGACCTTTGGCTCCAAGTCCAAATCTTCTATGACCACATCAATCTCCACACGAGGCAAACCATTGACCAAGCGGCCGGTGGCAAGCTACGTGATCTAAGTGCGGAACAATCATGGGATCTCCTAGAAGATCTTGCTCTATATGACAACGAAAGTTGGAATGATCCCCGTGATTTGAATAAAACGGTCTAGGCAATATCTTTGCCTTCAAATAATTCAAGCACTTCCGACCGTAGGATCATAGAACTTGAAGACCAAGTCAAGTTTCTCATGAAATCTTACGAAGCTCCTAAACCTTCAAGCCAAGTGAACAAAATCACTTCTTCGTGCGAATTATGTAGTGGTCCCCACGACACTCGTGATTGCATGGAACTCCCCGAACAAGCTTTTGCGGACTAGCATCCACGCGTGCCGACGGAGTGGGAGACAAGTGGTACACTTTTAAACCCGAGCCAAACCCTTACGGAGATTCATACAACCCCTCATGGAAAAATCACCCCAACCTTAGGTGGAAGTCAAACCAAAACGCACCCCAAAACAACTCTTCCAACCCACCTAATCGGTTTCAACCCAACGGTCCTTCCTCGAACCGTACCTTCAACAACAATCCTTCCAACAACTATGGTAGTACCAATGACTTTGAAGGATTGATGTCGAAATTTATGGCATCTCAAGAAGCTCGTATATCCAAGTTTGAATCCGAGTTCAAACAAAAGCAAAGCGAGATGACCGATAAAATCGATTCCTTGTTGAAGATCCTCAATGACCGAGAGATGGGAGCCCTCCCGAGCGACACGATCAAGAACCCGAAACTAAACGTTAACTCCATTTCTTCGGTTTCGTCTCCTAGTTCTTGCCCACAATACTATTCGGTCAACGCTGTGAGCACGTGTTTCAAACAAACCCAAATCCCTCAAAAATACCACGAGAATAAAGCCTCCAACACCAAACTGGTCGATAACATAGTTGAAACACCCCCCACACAAGACCTTGATGAAGAATTCAAGGAACTACACCTTGAACGTCCGGTTATTGATGTGTTAGAACGAGCCCCTTACTATAGCGCCCTATTAGAAAAATATGAAGAGAATCTCAAATTAGGAGAAAAAGGGACCGCCTTCGTTCGAAACAAACTACCTAAGAAGTTAGATGATCCGGGTCTATTTGTCCTACCGTGTAAGATCGGTAATTCGGAAGCATATGACACATTGGCCGATCTTGGGTCTAGCCTCAACTTACTTCCATTACCTCTCTACACCACCCTCAAACTAGGAAAACTAGAAGAAACCGAAGTGATAATAGGTTTAGCGGACGGAAGTGTAGCATACCCGGTAGGAGTAGTGAAGGACGTGATAGTTCACATAGGGAAGTTGACAATTCTAGCCGATTTCCACGTCCTCGATATGGTTAGTGACCCCACATGCCCCTTGTTGATAGGAAGAGGATTTTTAGCCACCGCTAGTGCCATGATTGATTGTAAGAAGTCTAAGATAACGGTAGGAGAAGGAGAAACTTGGTCGGTTTATGATGTTAAGAAACACGCCTATGATACCATTGAGGAACCCCCCGATAGGAAGACTTCTAGATACGGACCATGGTTAGGAGAAGACTTTATAGGACCCCAACGCCCATTCTACCTAGAAGATGAATTTGTAAACCGTACACAAACGGTAGAACAACTTTTAGCTAGGGACACTGAACTAGATCCCTTTGAAGATCCCCTAGTTTTTAGAAAGGTGACCGACTTCCTAGGAGTTTTGCCAATCAACTTAGCCATGAATAAATGGAAAAGCGAAGGCGATAAACATAAATGGAATTGGAAAAAGCCACCTAAGGAAGGAGATGGATCATTGCACATTAAGATAACTCTATATGATCCGGATGGAGAGAATTTTGAGAGGTCATACTTTACTAAACGCACCGATAGGACACTTCCAACCAAAATCAACCCTAAGGATGTCCTCGATGCGGAACTCACCTATGTCGGATAGGGTGACTTTGAGTCTAGCTACAAGACTCGTAAATAAAGAAAAGCGCTTCTTGGGAGGCAACCCATGCTTTGTTTGTTTTGTGTGTTTATTTGATTTTATTTGTTTCCGTATGTAAGTTATATTTCTTGTTATTGATTCATGCTTCGAACTAAAATGTGAAAATGCTTTATTTTGTTTTTAACTTCGTCTTAACTACATATAAAGGTATTTTGCAAAAGCTAAGTGTAAGGGAAATCTAAATCGGTTTATAAAGAACGAATGAACATGAATCATAACAATGTAATTAACATACATATTAGTATTTGTTTGAGTCAAATGCTTGTATCGAGTCATAATGAATTTTTTGCAGGAATTCCAGGAAGTAAGATCTAATTTTTCCAGAATTTTTCCCGGAAACTTAACATGAGAATTATGTCAGAACTTTCTGACAGCGTCAGGCCTAACACCTGACGGCGTCAAGTTAAAATTTTCTGCAATTTTTGAAAGTTTTGTATTTTTCCGGAAACATAAAAAGTTTTGTCAATTCTTTAACTTATAATCTCCAGGAATTCTGCAAAATATTCATTCCACAAGCATTATATCTTATTATTTAGATTTTACTGCCGATTTTATGCGAGGTTGGCCTTTATCTTTTTCAGGTTAACAGGTTATTTTGGACAAGAAGACGATTTATATTTTGGAAGGGAAGCTTTGAATGTTCGTCCCTCTTGGAAGAAGATCTAACCATGTTACTTCCTTATCCACATCAAACGATTCAGGGGTGTATTTGATTTCATTCTTTCATTTTATTTACTTTTACATCTTCTATTTGAACATTGGGGACAATGTTCGGTTTAAGTATAAGGGGGGTTAATGAAGGCGCCGTTGAGAATATACCTATGCTTAATGTTTTGCTTTGTTTGATAATAAATTTGTAATAAAACCAAGAGAAATGTTTGTTAGGGCAATTTTAGCGCCAATTTAAATTTTTTTACAACATCTAGAAGTGAAACCTTGATCTTAATGAGCGTCTCATGGATAGGAAATTGTATGACTAGCACAAAATCGTACCAGTAAAAAATTTTCCACCCCAAATATGTGAGGTTCGCCCCTAGAATTGGTAGGAAAAGCATCCATCTTTGGTGCTATGATGTGTGTACCGGTAGCATTTAGATTCTAGAACTTGCGTTAGGACCATCTCAAATCCACAAGTGAGACTACATTCGTGTAGTTAAGATTTACTACATGATGAGAGGCATTAGGATCAACCCATTGTTTTACACCCGTGTTTTTGTTATAATTACTTTGGCTACATTGGTCAAGTAATTCTCCCACACTTTTGCGTTGTACCCATTTTTGGTACACGATACCCCTAGTACACCCCTCCGAGTCTATCCTTTCGTTTCGATCTTTGAGCATCTTACTCAAAGTGAGAATTTGTTTACACCTCACTAAATGTGCACCCAAATCGCCTTAGCCTACCTTATATGTACCCACCTTTGGTGCATTATTGTGAAAACATTTGTTAAACCCTTAATTAATTATCCGGTCAATTTCATGGTTGCTAAGTTAAGTCATATCCTTGTACATATTGTTTTGGGACGATTGGGACTCATTTGTAAAGTACTAGTGTAATGGAGTAATGGGGAAGAGCAACATTATTACCCCCATATGTGCTAAACATATTAAAAGTACTCAAAGTTTCTCAATTATCTTAATTCGAGTCATTAGAATTGTAATTGTAAAGTTATATAAAGATTCAAGTGTAAGGGGAATGCAACTCCCCTATGATGTATTATTTTGGATGGTAGGGCAAGAGTGTATGAAAAAAAAAATCGAAAAATCAAGAAAAATACAAAAGAAATATGAAAAAGAAAGAAGAAAAACATACGGACTACCATCCCATTTCCTTTTATGTTCTTTTTAGTTTTTGTTATTTCATTTTTAGATTAAGATTGAGTCAAGTCTTGACTTAAGCAACGATGTATAGTGCATGTATTTGATCATGATAATTAACTCGCCACCACTAAAATACCCCTTATTCCAACCAAACCGTGTTTATCATATCCCTACACCTTACGTTACAACCCTTTGGAAAGCCCTCTTTGATAGTTAATCTTAGGTGCTTACGCCTAGTGGAGGAGTAATTGATCCTTTCCCAAGCCTATGGTAATCTATTTGCTATGACAGGTAGTGAGTGTTATTTTCCGTTTCCATTTATGAGATATAAATTTTATGACACTTGAGAGATGATAGAATCCAAACACTATTTATGAGGTGCTAGTGTATGATTTTCGTGCTTGTTATGGTTAGGGTCTAATAACTATTTGTTGTAATTACTTTTATATTCGTGTTAAATGACCCCTAACTTATATTTTGATTGGGATAAAAGCTCATTCGCTTGAGGACAAGCAAATCTCAAGTGTAAGGGTATTTGATGAGACAAAAAGTGTTACGCTTTTAAGGGGTCATTTAAGCCTTAATTCGTATAAATGTGATCAAATATTGCCCTAAATCGTTCCTTTTATCATTTTAGGTACTTTTGAGAAGAATTCTGGAAAACATGCATATTTGGACGTTTTTGGAGCATAAAAGTGAAGAAAACGGCAAAGTCTCAAAAGATGGAGAAATTACTACCTGACGGCGTCAGAGTCACAAGGTGACGCCGTCAGCAAGCCTTGACAAAAGAGTGAAAACCAATTATCAAATGAAGAGCCAGAGGAATTTGGAGAATTAACACCTGACGCCGTCAGGTGTTAGAAAATGTAGGCCGTCAGGAGTAATGCTAAAGAGTGATGGCCCAGAAGGTTTTATAAGGTGACAGCGTCAGAAGTGGATCTACGCCATCCGAGAAACCTAATGGCGGCGAGCTGACGGCGTCAGCCCTTATAACCTGACGCCGTCAGAATGTAAAATCTATATATAGTTTTCTAATTTTCATTCATTAGTGTGGAACTTTGTGGAAAACTTTTGGCACCAAACCTTAGACGATTTTCCTGTACTTTTTAGGGTTTCCAACCCTTGGAACCCTCATGCTTAATTAAAGATAAGTCTTCACTTTAATTCAATCAATATGTCTATGTGTTGGTTGTCTATCTCTTTTGCTTGTCTTTTAATTAACATTTATAGCTAAATTCTCAAGTGTTTGCTTAGATCTAATGAAACCTAACTATTAATTATTGGTAATTGGTGTGTGTTGTTGTTTGTTGGGATGATTGTTCCATCAATGTTAGGCTCAAGAAAACTGGCCAACCTCCTTTACGGTAACGTGCTTGAACGTCTTGGGAAACATGTAGCCAAGGCATACTAGGCTATTAAGGCAGTATTTAACGCATGAGCCACTGTTTACAATCCCTATGGTTGTGCCGTGCATGGCATAGGAGGAGATAAGAGCTCATAGAATTGGAGAGATATGTATGTCACTCCATGAGTTATTAGGAATACACCCTTCATCCACACAAGTAACATACATATCAATTAACCGGTAAAAGATAGTTAGTGAGTAATGAAATCTAAGTAAACACAATTTTCTCCATATTGTTTTCACAACCAAATAGTTTAGTTATTTTATTTTTCATTTGTAATAGTAGTAATTTTGGGTTAGTTGACTAGCAACTAATTCCGCCCACTCCCTATAAACCGAGATTTTTACTTGCTTTCATAAAAATATAAAAATACAAAAAGAATCTTCCTTCCACCCTTAGGCCTATTAGAGTAGTTTTTCTATCCTAACGAACACTATTCCCTGTGAGAGAACGATCAATCCCCCGTACTTACCATTATCCTATACTACTACGGTCAGGTACACTGCCTGGTGGGGTTGTAAGCCTCTTGATATCCCTCGAGAGGTAAAACCTGTTGTAAGGTCACAAAACCACGCATCAATTTTCCAAAGAAAGGCAGATTAGCATAGCGAATCTTATCATTCAGAAGTAAGGAATAATATTCCTATTCTCATGGTTGATCACCACAAGATTTCTCATAGGAATACAACTGGATAAGGCAAAATCTAATTGCGTAGGTAAACTTAAATATTCTTATCAAAAGCAAGATATTTCATAGAACATCTCAAACACGTACGGATCATAGAAATTCTCATAGTGCCTGTAGAGGCATCTAAAGGGTTGACAAATGAATCAGAGGTTGAAATCAAAGAAGATAAAGCTTATGTGATGTCAAACATTACCACAAAATTCTCAACGCACTCTAGACTTACTTGGTCTCTAAACTCATGTTATGCAGAATAGTAGGCTTCAAATCTTCAAAAGGAGAAATCTAAAAAGGCTCAACTAGAAGTAAGGCACGAATCAGAGTGATGCGGAAGCAACGATATCTAAAAAAATTTCCCTATAGTCTACCCAATCCTCACCGGTCATAACTTAAGTTTCAGAGTGGAAATCCTAACGCAAGTTCTCAAAGGTTGTTTCATAACTCCTATGGTGCAAAACTTAGCGGGCTTAATACTCACAGGTCATAGCCTAAGCTCTACGGGTTTTGAATCCGCCGATCAAACCTGTCTCTGATACAAAAATTGTAACACCCCAACCCGAAAAGGGCTAAAGTGTAACATTTTGGAGTCAAATCAGAACACAAGTAAACGGAAATACATTACTAGTACAAGGGTTACAATGCAGTTCTAATGAAAAGATAAAGGACAAATTCTAAACATTACAACTTCCAAAACTGATAACAAGCTAATAACCAGAAGGAATCTAAGTCAAAACTCTAATCCATGGAAGGGTATCAACAATGTAGTCCACTAAGAGCTCCTAAGCACTCTTCACTCAACCCAGCTTCCTTCTAAAACCTGCTACAGGAAAAGAAATGCGGCTGAGCTTAAAAAGCCTAGTGAACAGATATAAACTAATGAAAACTAATAAACAAAGGAAAACGAAAGCGAATGTGAAATGAGTCCGAGCAAACCTGCTGAGACAAAGGTCAAGGAATATGGAACATATAGTAGGACTAACAGAAAATAATCAAAGGAAATACAAATATGGAATATCAAACGATTCAAATGAAAATGAAACGGATCACTAGTCTAAGCAATTGAAAAACAAACATAGGTTAATCACAATAGAGAAGACAAGATAATAAGGATTATATAAAAGTAGAACTAACAGAAATGCCCAACAATCATATATTAAATTGCACATAGAGTAGCTAGCTCGATGTACCAAATGTGAAATGGAGTGTATTGCACACACATACCCATTCACCAAATTCAAACGAAACAAAGTACCTAGGATGCATCCATACGCCCCCTGCAAAACAAATATATATGCACAAAGCTCTAGGCTAAGTAAACATATACAATAATAAATATAGTCCTGAATAGCTAGCTTAAAGGGAACGTTGTGGACTAAAACCCACCTCCACAGATAGTGTCAATACCACTGGTGCATCAGTGGCAAGGCCATGGACTCCCCATGGCTGGCTAATAAGTCAAAGACATATAGGCAAAACATATAATGGGCATAGAAATAGGAAATGCTATAAGGAAAGAAACTATAGAATGCAAACGAATATCAACTCATATCAAATCTCAAGGATCAACGAATAGGAATCATACAAAGAGAACATAGCAATGGCTTAACTAAAAGGATCATAATCAAAGTAGTAAACAAAAGAGAGAAGGATGGCCTTTACTAAAAAGGCAGAATATTTGTACCTTAAACCGCAAATGAAATGAGAGCAAACGGTAAAGTGATCAGAAGGAAACAACGTCACGTCTTATTCAACGAATCTACACTGATTAGGGTTCATATGTTACTTATTAGTTCATATTAAGTTTATTAAAGATTTAGGGTTTCAAACGTATTAATTACTATTAAATTCCTAATTAGGGTTTTATGCGAATTGATTAGGTTTAGGGTTCATAATTGCTAAGTTAGGATTTCCGTTCACACAATTAGGTTAACATATAATTAATGAAGCATAAATTATATTTAATGTGCAAAGATTAGGGCTAGAAACACATAAATGACATATAACTCATAAAACATACGAGTAACACTTAACCATTTTCTGATTTTAGCCCAACTTTACCCTTGCTTAACAAATTTTCGAAACATATAAGGACCCAAATTCAGAAGCAATGAAAATTCACCCAAGTACCTACATGTCTTAAGAGCTTTCATGAATTACCCCATATTTTATTACCAAGCATACATACCATTTCAAAAATCGGTTATACAAACATGTCCAGAAAATAAACTGCTGTAACACCCAGAAAGTTTGCATTACAAAGGCATATCTCAACACTTTAGAAAATCTACAAAAATTCCAGAACTTAGTAAACATATGAAATATAACTTCTTTAAAATGAGAGCTCTTAACTCGTTATAGTTTTCAAATGAAAAATCGTGCAACCAGACTGAATTTAAATTCTTAAATCTCAGGTTTGACATATGATCCCGTAAAATTCAAAAGCATGACGAACACAACTCCAATCTCCTTTAAACCAACTGGAATACTTATTTAAGACTTTAAACTAGGTTTAAAAGTAAAGATCCAGCATTATACACTTATGAAACTCAAGCAATAGCGCACACAAATTCAGATTACAAAACAGTCCCGTTCAAAACCCGTTTAAGACCATTATATCACATGTTTACTTGCACAAACACACCCAATGTTTTAACCAAACCATAAGCTCGCCCTTTGAACCTTTTTAATTCAGATTGTAACCATGTCTTTAGACCTCATTTGACCACCCCTTAAGACACGCATGACCACACCATTTGTCATTTGACAGCCAATATAGCGACACCAACCCATGAAATAATGAGACCAAAACAACCCAACACTTAACCATATTCAAATCTGGTCACACATCCATTTTGATAGTGTAATTACAACATATGAACACATGTTTTACAGCCTCTAGATCGACACACAATCACACACACACGTTTACACCTTCTTTACGAGCCAATATCAATTCAAAAAGAACACACCATACGACACACATGTGTTTTATAGATCTTGATTTATGCGACTCCGATTCAAAAAACATGCATGCTTATATCCTATTATGTTCCAAAACAGACTTTAAGATTTGATTCACGTATTTAAATGTGTACACCTTTACACCATGCGACAACAACAACCACAACAACCATTTACGAAACCGAAACGAACCCATATTATGGTTTTTAAATCACACAAAGATGTATGCATGCAAACTCTATACTGACTAAACCCACATACCATCACATGACTTAGATTTCAGAATTTTACGCAACTCATGCACATGTAACATCAAACAATGAAACACATACAATCACACCTAGACCAGCCAATGCTTAACAAATTCCCACTCTGATCATACTTATGTTATAAAAGTTTGAGTCACGCTAAGTATTCGCAGCCGACAATCCCGTATATAGACATGTATCTCCATCGTTATTATGTAGGATATATATCCAGATTTTAATGCATATTTAGAGATTAAAATGAGTGTCACAAAGCCGAAGCGGAATGTATAACATCCACAGGAACAAAGGCATCAAAACAGAAATAAGATCGACATGCATCGGTTCCATATTTTCGTGATTTTATGTGACCTAGTTATCATTTCATGTGAGCTTCTTAATCGTAAAACATGCATACTATATTATACTGATTTATATTAATTTCAAGTGATATGTTTACGTTAATAAGGAGATCAAAATGAAAGAAAACTATTAAGGAGTCATACCAATACCCTTGTGATCGAATGGAGGAAAAACGAAGGAACCAAGTACCAAGACCAGAATCGAATCCAAAGCAAACCCACACCTCTCGAACCAATATACCACGAGTGACCACTACTTTAACCACGCTCACCACACCACCTTTCCATCCTCGTTTGTACCAGCTTATTTTAGATCGAAATGAAGAAGAAAATAATGAGCCACCACTTGTTTGATATTAGGGTTAAATGTTTTCTGTGTTTAGTTTTCTCAACTCGTATCAAAGGTGGGGAATGAAGGAAATATGCATCTTAATATAACGTTTTTGGGAGAGTGGTAAATAAGGATAGTCGTGTGTCAAGGTCATCAATTTGAAAGTGATTAGTGTGATAGCCGAATATCAAGGAAGGAAAGAAAAAAACTATTATAAGAAATGTTTATCACAATTGTATTGTTGATTGAGATAATACAAAAGCTTACCATATTCGAATGTAGAGTTACAGAAAAATTGGTCCAAGCAACATTTCTATACGTTTGATGTATGTTTTGGATTATTTTATCATAAGTTTTTGTTATCGTATAATGTTTATCGTTCATGTATTAAAATTTTAAACACTTAGGTTATAATTATCAGTGTTGCAAAAATTGGCCGAATCGGCCCATTAATCGGCGATTAGTCGGTAATCGGCCCAGGACCTTGGAGAGAATTCCGCGGAAATCGGCCGATTAATCGGCCGAGTCAAGAAAATCGGCCGATTAATCGGTAAAAAATCGCTAATCGGCCCCGGACCGCCTCAGTACCGATTCACGATTTTTGCAACATTCATAGTTATTATTCGTTCTTTCATAAGTTTCATATTGAAGGGAAATTTGGGTATTTTACACGTTCAAAATTTCTAGGTTTTACATATCAGGAGCTAAAGAAAACACCAGAGTCACTGAGATCTGACAAATGTCTCTTTGAATTCGAAGACTTAATTTTGTATTTCAACAAAAACCTCATAAATTCATGGGCAGAAAACTTACTTAAGAAGATATGTTCAAGTACTTATCGATATACTTGGAACAGGCATTGCACTATAAGTTGTCAAATCGGGAAAGCCGAAAGTATGCTTCAGATTAGCTACTAGGCACGTGCCTATCTATAGCAAGTGGACAACTTACTATGCAACCCTAATGCAACCACTGTTTCCCCTCCCATATTTATTTTGAACGGCAATTGTGGCTACATGGCTCCTAGCCCAGAAGGCGTAGCGAGCCCACACAACCATGTTGGGTCTAGCCCAGAAGGCAATGACACCCTTCCTTTTACGCACGCGGGAGGAAACCCCTATTGCCCTAGACAAAACTTGAACTTGAGACCTTGCCTAGGAGGGTAAAACCTCCATGCCGCTAGACCAGAGGCCCGTTGGTGTTTCCCTCCCATATAAACCCGGTTGGAAGATCTTTTGACCTTTTTGATGTTCATTAAACCTTTTTAGTTTTTCTATTAGTATGTCTCTATCATTCTCAAGCAAACTCAAACTCACATGTGTTGATGTTCATCAGTTTTCCTCACTTGCTAAAAATGTTGTTCATATTATTCATGGTTTACATAAACGCGTGTGCGCAAGCGGACCCAACAAAGTAGCTATAAACCAATTAAAGGACACTGATTAACAAAATACTTTATTAGTTCAGAGGTTACAAAAGATCCTATCAAACTATTACAAATTTTCACCTAGGGGCAAGTACTTAGACTTCCTTGATCCCCATATTTCTAACTTAGCTTTTATTAATAGGAGTTGTGCCTTATCATGTCTTTTAGCAATCATGTCATCTATCAGCTTCATAAATCTTTAATTTTCAAGGGTCTTGATGGGGTGTGCCATCATCTTATACATGAAGAGAGTTGTGGTTTCAACAAGATGAATGTCACTGACTCTCTGAAAGTCTTGTTGTCCAAGTTCATCAATGAAGAAGATGCCATGTTCAGGAGCCTCAGTAACATGATTGTTTCTGAATGATATACCTTCAGGAGGGATTCTATTGCAGTAAAGGCTGACAATGAATTTTACAGGCTCAACTTCTATTGCCTTCCTCTCCTGAACCTGTAAAGGTAATGAATAATCAGTCCCCAAGTCTTTTCCAATCTTTTCAAGCTGTTTGTACTTCTTACTCAGGGAGTTCAACAAGTCAGGGACACACTTGTTCTTCTTATTTTGCAAAATGGGTCCCATCATGTCCCATTCTTTTATTCCAAAGTCCTCGAACTTGAATTTCGTGTTGTAGTCATAGTACATACATCCTTTGATGACAGTTAGTGCAACTGGTTTGTTTTTTAAGTATATGAACAAGTTAGTTATAACACATTTACCTTTGGTTTGAGCCATGGTCCAGACATACTTGCCATAAACCTTTTTCTTCTTGTTAGAGAGGACTTTGAGCTTAGCAATATGTTCTTTGAGAAGACCAGTCTAAATCTTTAAGAAGTCTTTACCTTTGATTGGTTTGAAAACTTCCTCAATTTATTCCTTTGAGACTTTATTGATAACAGGTCTGCTGTGTAGTTCTTGTTTGATCTTGTCTTCCCTCTCCAATACCTCAACAACTTCAGCATGTGGCCCTCTGAAACATTTGCCATTATGAAGTTCAAATTTAATCAGACCTTCAGCATATGGATCTTGCCTAACTTTCCTTGATGATTTTACTAGCTTGGGAGGTTAGTCAACAATTGCTATTTTCTTCCCCTTATCAGCTTGCTTTGGAGTTGTAAAAAATGATTCAGGGACAGTTGAGACTTTAATAATTGAAGTTGTTGTTGTTGTTCCAGTGTTATGGGGAATGATTGTTGTTGTTGATGTTGTTGTTGTTGCTTTATTGATGTTGTTGTTGTGATAGTTGGTGGTGTTGTTGCTTCAGGGATGATAGATTGTAAGGGTACAACCTGAATGACTTTAGGAGGTGCTATTTCTTTCGTCATTTCTTGGTAATCAAGTTCCATTTCAATCCACTCTTTCATGGACTCAGGCTCCTTATTTGACTCAGGATCAGTTCAAATATTTCGATTATTTTTTGTTCAGAGAATCGGGGTGCTGCATTAATCTCCTCCCCCTAAGGTTAAGAAGGAGTTAGTTTGAAACCACCATTTGGTCAAAAATTGTTTTAAGGGAGTTGTTGTTTTCTTGATAGGAATTAAGGTGAGTTCTTCCCCCTCAACAGTTGCTTGACCTTCAATGGAAGCAGTTGTTGAAACTGTTGTTGATGAAGGCTGAGAGGAAGATGCTTTAAAAGCCCTAAACATTTCAGAGACCAAAGATTTGATTTCTGATGTATCAAGTCTTGAGGGAGTCTATGTCAGCCTTTATGCTGGACTGAGTCTCTTGAACTTGACTTAGCCTCGTGGTGTAAAAAGAGGCCAGTTCATTGTACTTTTGGCTGAGAAGGGCATAAGACTCTGACAAAGGTTTTGAATTGGTAATTCTGAGCTTTGACAATCTTTAGTACATCTTCCATCATTGATTTGATATTTGGAACATTTTCCTCTCTAAGCAGGTGAGTGAGATTGACGAGGTTGGTGCATGTGTTCTTGTTTGTTTGAATGAAGGACTCCAACTTGGTGATGAACTCAGGATCCTCCTTAACATGTTCTTGGACCTTTGATAAATTTGTGAGAAAATAGGATAGCGTAGGGATGAGCACGGTACCAGTACCGTACCGTACCGAATTAGTGGTACCGTTTTTTCCCGAGCCTGAAAATGAGTACCGGTACCGTATCATACGGGATTTCGGTGCCGAAACCGGTACCGGTACTCGGTACCGGGAAATCGGTACCTATCCGGTACTTTCCGTTTTTTATTAAAAAAAAAATCGTGGCTCATACAAAACTTGCACAAAAGCCCTTCTTAAACCATTCTTTTTCACCCTAACCGGATCAAAATGTTGCCAAATCGTAGCCCTCTCACTATTTGTTTTTGCATAAATTTCATACTCTTCTTCTTTATCACCATTTCTTTTTCTTTTGCTACTTTGAGCTTTTCGTGCTTGTGTTACAACAACTGAGGGTTCACTATCTTCACCCGAATCCGATTCATCAATATTCAATACTGGAGTTTCTTCGACAATTGTGTCATCACTCTACACAAAACTATTATAAACCATTTTTTTTTGAAAAGACCATTATAAACCAATTAGATACAAATAATAAGCTGATTCGGTACCACTAAATAATAAGCTGATTCGGTACAAATAATAAATCAATTAGATACAATTATTTTTTAATAGATGAAGATTGCAATGTTTTTTTTAAACGGTAACCAGGTTAATTATTTTGTTTATTCAGTATGGTTATCGCTGATATCATCTAATTGCGCATACATGTTTTCTGCTACTTTTGACTACAATACTTGGGTGCATATAAAGTTATAAACAATATTATATGATTATATCTAATTGCGCATACATGATATCATCAAATATATAATACTATTATCTAATTGGGTACCACTAATATAATTGGGTACCACGTATATGGATGAAAACTATTAATGTACGTACCTCCATTTTTAGTTATGATGATCGGGATGAAATATGGATGCAAATTTTTTTGATTCTAATGATTGATGATATGTTAGGGTTTGGTTTTTGGGAGGGTTTATGAGGGAGTAATAGTTGTTAGGTAAGACTTGTCAACCAATTTTTTCCCTCGATTAACTCTAAAAAAAAACTTTTTAAATTCTGGTACCAAACCGGGATTCCCGAATTAGTCCCGTACCGAATCCCGAAAGGTACCGAATTTTTTTTGCCTTATTTCGTGGTACCGGTACCATACCATATATCGGAATTCGGTACCGTTTCGGTACGGTACCAGTACGGTTCCGGTTCGGTTCTGGGATTCGGTTCGAAATGCTCATCCCTAGGATAGCGGGTTGCCTTGATCTTTTTGCAATTTCTCCAAGTATGTCATCACGCTGTTGATTACAGTATTAGACTTGTCCCTTGCATCATAATTCATGCTAAAGAAGCCCTCAACCTCAGCTTTCAAGTCAGCATATAAAGCAGCAACTTCAGTATGGTTGTCCCACAAATCATCTACCATATTACCACTCGTCATTCTAGGAGAAGTGAAGAGCCAGTGTTATATCAGCTACATGTCTCTCATCATCCATATCTTTCATGTTTGAGGAAGAAGAGGAACCAATAGACTTAGCTTCATCATGCTGTGAGGGTGGTGGAGAGTCAAGGTTTTTATCATGTTGAGATTCTTGTGGAGGAGTCTTAGTGTGTTTAGAGTGCTGGGGTGATTCTTCGGTATGAATGGGAGTATCAGTTTCCATAGCATCCTTAGCCTTAACAATTTATCAACAGAAAAGTCAGTTATCTCTTCTTCAAATTCCTTCATTAACATATTTGAAGCACCAAAAGATGAAAGGGATGGTTGGTTAGTATCCGGCTCTATCTCATCATAGGTCTTGCATTTGTTTTGGTCAGAGACCTACTCTTCAAATCCGGTTGATGGGGTTTTATCCACCGGCCCTTAGAGCTTGTCTGTGTTGTTTGATTAGTAAGTGGTTGGTGGTTCCCCTTCCCGGAGGGGTGGTGTGGTCCCTCTGAGGATATAGGACCGTGATGAACTCCCACCAACAAAAGTTGTGATTTACTCAAGTTATCTTTAGGATTTGATTGGTTGTGGGTCCCCGTCTCGGAGGAGTAGTGCTGCTCCTCTGAGGATATAGGACCCCTGACTTTCTCAGGCAAAGGCTATGATGTACGATTGTCCTCATTAGGATGTGAATGGGTATAGATCCTCGTCTCAAAGGGTATAGGACCCCTCCCCCCACGAGACTCCCTCGGACATAATTTTTTATTTACTCGTGTCGTCTTTAGGATGTGAGTGTTGAGAGGGTCCCTTCCAGGGACTTGGATTGGTCAGTTGAGGCTGTAGATCCGGGTTTGCCCGACAACTCTGAGTGGGATTTCTCGAAGCCCTCTGTTGGCATTTGTTTTGAGGTCAGGGTGATCTCCTCTCCTTTTGGTTGTCTCTTTGGTCTGGGTCTGTATGTCTTGAGGTTTCTTAGGTTGTGCTTCAGAAGTTTTAGTGGCGAGTGGTTTGGGTTTAACCACTTTTTGGGTTTTATTCTTTTTCTTCACCTTCTTAATAGGAGAAGGTGGTGGAGACTAAGCAGTTTCTTACTAAACCACCTCTATCATTTAGGTGGTCCGTTCAACCTCTGTCACCTCAGGTCAGTTCGACCTTTGTCACCTCATAGAGGTTTCTTGAGTAGTTTGTTTTGTGCAGGACATCGGGAATAGAAGCCAATGTATCATCCTGACCATACTCAGTACCTAATTGATCTTCAAGGACACATGAAATGAATCTAGGATAAGACATCCTAGTCTTTTCATTAAGCCTTGCAACTAAATCATTAAAGATGATTTCTCTGATGTCCATCTTTTTACCTGTTAGGAGACCGAGCACTATTATTTGTTGATGAGAGCCCAGTTGGTCCGTTAAGGATTTGTTCCCACCCAGGACCTAAATGACAAATGCCATCAGCATCTGTTGGTCCGGATATACATGTGCAACACCATGAATTGTATAAACAAGAGTTTGAACAAATGAAAACAACTAATGTTTATTATAGATATGTGCATGGTTACACAATCTTGACCATGATCAACTAATAATACCCATTTGTACATTATGACAGTAATTGTCTCACACTAGAGGTTGTAGGTGAAGGCTTTTACGAGGGATAGTTGCGGAATACTCTCCCTAGTAATGTCAAATGCTTCTCTTCAATTTATGAAGAGGTGGATTCCACTT
Source organism: Artemisia annua (assembly GCA_014162995.1). NCBI lineage: Eukaryota > Viridiplantae > Streptophyta > Magnoliopsida > Asterales > Asteraceae > Artemisia > Artemisia annua. Next base: position 191,281 of record LBNU01017334.1, read on the forward strand.
AGAAGAGGAAGTGTGTTCTAGAGGTGGAATCGTTACCTATCACTACTACTAACCTCCCTTTTATAGACAAAAGGGAGATACACTGTTAGTAGTTACAAGAATAGTAATAACTAAACCAGAAGCAAACTGGTAGTTAAGGTACATGTGCACTTTGTGTAGCTAGGGTTGCTTTACTGTGCTAACTACTATAAATGCAAGCAACTTTCCCTACTCTCGACGAGTCCTTATCTTACCAAAGGTTTTCTCGCTTTACTTTAGCTTAAATTACACCCGCCTAAGCTTGCTGAGTACTTCAGTCAGCTCCAAGGATATACTTTACAAGTATGTTGAAGAAATGCTCTGAGTGTATCTGATATGTGCAACTGGTTCATCTGAAGGGCTTAAGATGATAAGTCTTTATCAGAGACCTAAGGGCATGTGTCAGTCCTTAATGTCTCAGGGTTGTTTGTCACTTCTCTGCCCTTTGTTATAGCTGACTCCGTTATCAGGTTACAAAATTTTTAATTAGTTTTAGACTTTGTCTTTGCAAAGTACTTATGTTGTAGCTGAGAAGGTACAAGGCATATCTGATGTGTTTATCATCAGATATGTAAACACTTAGTGAGTCACTTTCGACTGTTGTACTTCCATTCAGTGGTCTTTCATTCTCACTTCTCTGAGGTTCACTCATGGTGTTTTACCGACGAACCTTTTAGATAGCTGATGATGTTCAGTTGTGTTAATCATTCAGTTAAGGGTAAACTTTGCTTTATGATTTACCATGTTGACTTTGTGAGAGAAAAAGTTTGGATCTTTGACGTGATCAGCTATGTTGAATTTAGGCTGATTTAATGTTTCAAATACATGTGAGAGATAATTTGGTCAAATTTGACTCAACAGTATCCTCCAAACAGCAGAATACCATGTTTCTAAAAGTGGTGTTTTCTTTACCAGTGTCCTTGGTGCACATCTTTGTGTAGTTTATCATGAGGTCCTAGCAAAAGTAATTCAGATTTTTCTTCCTCGGTGGAAGGATGAGCCACAATTTTCACACATATCAAGCCCAGTGGTTTTCACAAAGGTCTTATAGTTAGGAGTTAGTGGTTTTGTCCCACTCTTCACTATGAACTTGATTATGGAGTTCTTAGTGACTTCTGTTGGTTCAACAACGGTAGCACAACACAACTCCCTCATATAGTTGTTGTAGATGACATTAGTTGTTTTAGTAAAAGATTTAGCTAAAAAGTAGTTCTATAGAAACTTTGTCATGTTTTTGTAAGCAAGAAATTTTTTTGGGTAGGCAAAATTCCCCACCAAGTTGTTTTTAAAGGTTATGGGGGTTTGTGCCAAGAATGAGTGAGAAGCTAGGACAAAAATACTATGTAACGCTAATGTAGAAATGTTGATCGGTAAAGATTGCTAGTGGTTTAACAAGGAAAAATATGAACGTGTATATAATACAGTAGTATAAGTATATCGTATCAAGCTGAATTACTGATACATGGCAATATATGTAGAGATGCAGTACGCACATGCACATCACCTCTTGGTTATGGAGGTAGCTAGGTAACCCACGCTATTAAATTGTCAAACAAGACACTGGGGTTTCACATGTGATTATAAATTTAAATATGATATATGAAAATTGTAAAAAAATGCTTCTAAAACCTGCATCTGAAAGTCTTGTAAAAGTCTGATCCTCATCACTTGACAATAACGGTAGATGAAAAGTGAAAGCAGATAATTAGTACATGACAAAATTATTTAATTATAAAATCATTTTTTTAACTATATATATAGCCTATGTTTTAGAATAATTGTCCAAGAGTATTCTTATATTTTTTTTTACATCTTGCCTAATTATTCTCTCACCTACATAAAAATCTCAAATGTGTATCCACCTATTATTTCCTCTCAATTAAAAATCGTCAGTTTTTAAACAATAAAAAGATTGATGGGAATGTGAAGTAAGAAAAAAAATATGATTTCTCATTCTCCAATAATAATGGTACCACGTACTAGTAGAATTAGATCTTGGGACTTAAGGAGAGTAGTCTCATGTCTCCTATGTGCATGTGAATAAAAAAGGGGGATATATAGATTGGTAGGAGCAGAAATTTGACAAACGGGGATCCTCTCACTTCCTGAATCTTGATTCTTTTTGACTTATGGTCTCTTTTTACTCCCGTGTATTGGACCTTCCATACAAGCAGTCTTAGCAAAGATTTTAAGAGATTTGCTACAAACATAAAGTTTATAAAAGTAATTTTCACATAATTGGTACACTTAGACTACTTATTACTCTCAACATTTACATCTCTTTCTTTTATAACAAATTATTTTGTTAAACATCATTGTGTGAAAGTTTATTTTGTAAATTTTGTGTGATATTAGCGTTTCTCTTATTAAAATGCTTTGTTCAAAACTTTATGCGCGTGTTGAGATGACACTTACTTGTATTTTTTTTTTTTTTTTTTTTTTTTTTTTTTTTTTTTTTTTTTTTTTTTAAAAAAAATATTTTT
>LBNU01017335.1:4426-14849 GCA_014162995.1 Artemisia annua
ACTCTTCGTGAAGCTCTCATGTTACCAACTTACAAAGAATATCATCCGATGCTGACTGAACTGGAAATCTTTGACTACTTCATTGATCTTGGATACGATATTCCTGATAATGAATCACTCACACTTCTCTCAAAATTCAATGTCAAATATCTGCCGCAACCATGAAGAACTTTCTACATGCTGATTGTCAGATCTATTTCAGGAAGAAGGAGTGGTCATGAGCATCCAAGGGTAGAACACATGCAAGTATTCTGGGGAATGATGACCATGACACCGATTAACTTTGCTGCACCAATAATGAGCGACATGCTCCATCACATTCATACTGATCGTGACAGGACCGTGATCCCGTTCATTCGGTTCACCAAACTACTCATAGCATACTTCTGTGAGAAAACCCCTGACTTCATCAAGAGGATGCACGACAGGACAGAACCGAAAGACATACTTAATGAAGACTGACAAGCTGAATCAAACCGGTTTTAAGTTCAAAATTCTCGGAAAGTATCGGTGGTAAAACAATTGCATCCCCATATCCCTCGGTGGGACATTGGAGCAATTCTTGCATCGTTCGTTGGTCGGCCATCTCGGTGATGGGATTCTGAAGATCACGTAACTCGGGTACGGTCTTTTGTTTCCGCCTACGACGATTGCGGCTAGTTGGCACTGAAGAAGAAGAAGACTCGTTCAAGTTAGACTGAGAACAATGAAGGTTTACTGAACTAGTTCACTGGATTGGTATGCGGTGTTTGACTCCGGATGATCTCAAATCTTTTCTTGAAAACAATTAACCGAGTCAAATACCAAAACTATCTTTGTAAATATGTATCAAAAACAAAATACAAAATCAAAAAATCTTCAAAAATCCAAAAAGATTTGACCATTTCTTATGTTTTTCATTTGCATGTACACAATCTTCGTCAACACTTTGGTTTATTAAAATTTCAAAATTTTCACACCAAGTATTGAGGGGGAGAAAATGTTCTTCAAAATTCAAAATCTTGTGCAAACATGTGTACGTGTATATATTTTTTTTAGTTATGATGTTACTTTGCAATGGTGGAACGTTAAAGGTTATCTCGTATCATTTCTTTTTCAGTTTTACTTCTTTATTAGCCTACCATTAACTGTCGTTACTTTTAACCGTTGAAACACAACATTAGGACTAGTCAGATGGTTTAGTTTGTAGTCTAGGGACCAAATTTGCCAATATGTTAAAAACTTTCAAAAAGACTAAACAAAACAAACACCCCCCCGTTTTTTTTTCTTATCACAAAAACAAAAACCAAATACCAAACACTCTCATTTCATCTCACGGCTATAATTCAAACTACCAATCCGTGTTCTTGATCTTAAAACCGTAAGTAAATTCGTGATCCTTAGCTCATTTTAACAAATGGTTTTTAACCAATCGTGTTTTAGATGGCTAGATTTCGTGTAATTTGAATTCGTAGAACTAGGGTTTTCGAAAGATTAATTTTTACGTGAATAATAGCAGTTTAATTAGACTCAATATCATCACAATGAAAAGCCCTAATTCGAACATAAATCCTAATTTTCCAGAACATGCAATCTGTTGATATGGAGCAATTGACAAGCACATACATGTAATAAACACATAAATAAACAAATCCCACCAAGAATATACACAAAAACATCAAACATTCACAAACCCCTAATTCTACGCAACCCTAATTTTCGAAAACAATTCAAACTTGAAATCATTGATGTTTTCTATTGGTTATACAACATGAATTCTCACCTTACATGTTCTAGATAATCTTGAGCTCGTTAAACTTTCGAGATCTTTTGTATGTTGCCTAATTGTGATTCTAACTGATATTTATCATTCAATATACAGGTTTCATTCAAAAGATTCAAAGATCTCACAGATAAATGTACGACTTCAATGATTTCGAAAAATTCTTGTATAAGAATTTTTTCGAGAAAATTTTCGAGAAAAANGACTAGTCTAGATGTTTAGTTGTAGTCTAGACAAATTGCCCGAATTGTAAAAACTTTCAAAGACAGAACAAAACAAAATCCCCCCGTTTTTTTTCTTCACAAAAACAAAACCAAAGTACCAAACAACTCTTCATTCATCTCACGCTAGATTCAACGACCAATCCGGTTCTGATCTAAAATCCGTAAGTAACTATCGTGTGGATCCTTAGCGCTCATTATACAAATGGTTTTAACAACGTGTTTAGATGGGCTAAGATTTCGTGTGATATTTAATCGTAGAACTAGGGTTTTCGGAAGATAATTTTTACTGAATAATATGGCAGTTTAATAGTACTCAAATCATCACAATATGAAAGCGCCTAATTTCGAACTGACAAACCTAATTTGTCCAGAACAGCTATCTGTTGATATGAGCAATTGATCAAGCCATACATGTCTAGATTAAACACAGAATACAAATCCCACCTAAGAATTTACACGAAAACATCAAACATTCAAACCCCCTAATTGCTACGGCAACCTAATGTTTCCGAAAACAATTCAACTGAAATCATATGATGTTTCTAGTGGTTAGAACAATCTATGAATTTCTCACCTTACATTCTAGATAATCTTGAAGCTTCGTAAACTTCGAGATCTTTTGTTATGTTGCCTAATTGGTGATTCTACTATATTTATATTCAATATACAGGTTTCATTATAAAGATTCAAATGGATCTTTCACAGTAAGATGTACGACTTCAGATGATTTCGAAAAATTCTTGTATAAGAATTTTTCGAGAAAATTTTCGAGAAAAATTTATCGAGATCTTTCTAGATAATTTTAATCGAGATCTTCTAAAAGTTTTCGAGTCTCTCCTTGACACTGTTATCGGAGAACTGTCTAAAAACTTTTCGAAATCTCTCAGTAGATATATCGAGATCCTAAGATTTTCGAAAAATTATCGAGGATCTTCATAAGTTATCGAGAACATATGAAATGAAGTTATCGAGAACTTTTACTAAGAATTATCGAAACTGTTTGAATAATAAATTTACGATCTTTCTAGAAATTATCGAGATCTTCTTGCCAAGAAGTTATCGATATCTTCTATGAAGTTTCGAGGAACATTGCTTCGTCATATTTTCGAGTCATGTATCACATATTTTTTGAGTATTCAAGTGATATGTAATTTCGAAAACTTGTATATTGCAAGAATCCTCTTAATATGGTAATCTGTGAGAATGTTATGTATCTGTGATTGAATGTGTTATGTATACATGTTACCAAAAGACTTATGTCGCATAAAATGAAATTATCATCTAAGTTACATGTTAAATAATAAACATCATTAGTCACATATTAATTAATTGACCTATCATTGCAACATATATGTCTTTGATATCAAACGTGAATCGGACGTAATACTAACGCATCTGGTGTGTGATTTCATGACATGACACTTCAGAACACAAATGCTCAACTCTGAATCAGTTCCACAACACAGAAACCTCCCACTACTTCACTGTGAAGTCCTCCCCTGTGACTACGAATGTAGGCATAGATCAGAACAATCTTCGCATCGACTTCAAACAACTTAGTATACCTGATGACACATGCAAGTTGTCAAGAACATTCTCTGCGCTCATCCATGCAAGCAGTGCCACCAACCACATCTATACCAATTTTCTACATTCATCAGTTCTGGCACACTGCTAAGGCCAATTTGGATGACAAATCCTTACCTCATGCCTGGACGGTCAACAAACACCATTGATTATGTATACTCTCGTGAAGCTCTCATTTACCAACCTTACAAAGAATATCATCCGATGCGGGGACTGAAACTGGAAATCTTTGACTCTTCATTGATCTTGGATACGATATTCTGCTATAATGAATCACTCACACTTCTCTCAAAATTCAATGTCAACATACTCCTGCCGCAACCATGAAGAACTTTCTACATGCTGCATGTCAGATTATTTCCAGAAGAAGTTGTCATGAGCATCCAAGGGCTAGAACACAATGCCAAGTAGTCTGGAATGGAGACCTAGACACCGATTAACTTTGCTTCACCAATAATGAGCCGACTGCCCCATCACATTCATACTGATCGACAGGACCTGATTCCCGTTCATTCGTTCACAAACTACTCATAGCATACTCTGTGAGAAAACCCACTTCATCAAGAGGATGCACACAGACAGAACCGAAAGACATACTTAATGAAGACTGACAACTGAATCAAACCGTTTTAAGTCAAAATTCTCGAAAGTATCGGCTGGTAAAAACAATTGCAGTCCCCATATCCCTCGTGTACATTGGAGCCCAATTTTGCATCTTCTCGTTTGTCGTCCATCTCGGTGATGGATTCTGAGATCACGTAACTCGGGTACGGTCTTTTGTTCCGCTACGACGATGGCGGCTAGTGGCACTGAAGAAGAGACTCGTTCAAGTAGACTGAGAAACAAGTGATCATACAAATCAAACACACAAAGTGAAAAAAAAGTTGAAATGAAAATCTTTTTGATTTTTATGTTTTATAAAAGAAAAAGGAAAATCTTTTTGGTTTTTTTTTTTTTTTTTTTTTGAGAAAACGTTAACTTCTAAAAGAAGGTTCTTCAAATAACAAGTCTCGAACGATCAAACGACTTAATCTTATCAACCGCTCCCCGGCAGCGGCGCCAAAAATTGACGAGGCCGTTCTAGCAAGGTGCAAAGCACGAACCTCGATTCGTAGTCCCAACGAGGGTTGAATGGATCTTGTCAGCTCAAAATCGTGAGTTATGTGAAGTGAATGAGTTTAAAAGATGGTATTTGGTTTTTAACTACACTACGAGAAAACTTTAAGATTTAATAATAACTTAGAAAATGAGAACGTGTTTAAGAAAAATAGACTTAAGAGTAAAAGAAAACATTAAACTTGATGAAACTAAGATAAATAAGATTGAAATTGCAAACGTTATATTTTTGGTGTTTTGAAATTTTTTGATTAACGAAATTAATTAAGAATAAAATAAAAGAAATAAAAGAAGTTAAAGATCAATAATGCTAATTATAAGAAAGAAAGGCTTAAGAAAGAAAAGTAAACTAAGAACGGAAAATGTTTTTGGATTTTAGATTTAATGAACGATAAGAAATATAACTAATATAAACTAGAGATTACTAAATAAAATGTAAAAGGTTTTGAAAGGTGTAACGTACTAAATATTTAAACTAACAACAAAAGAAAATGAACTAAGTTTAATTAGACTAAAGAGGTTTTAAGAAAATTTTGCAAGAGTTCCGTTTAGGAATAAACGAAACAAGACCTCACTCGATGAGACGATGAGGTGAAGATTAGCCTAGCTCGGCTTAAGAAATGAAACTCGACTCAAAGATTTACTAAACAAACCATACTCGCAAATATAAGCTGTCCCTTACTCGCTATTCTATGTTTCATACTCGCAAAAATGTTGAAACAAACTCATACTCGCTATTTATAACTCATACTCGCAAACTATGGACTCTACTCGCAAAAATTATCAAAATAAAATCCTTACTCGCTATCTAAAAGAGATACTCGCAAATAGGCCCCAAACTCGCAAGAGTTTGAGACAAAACTCGCAAAGAATTTTGGCCTTACTCGCCAAATGCAAAAGCTTACTCGCTTAGAAATCAAAAGGACTCAAACTCGCAAGAAAAATGTTAATACTCGCAATTTTTAAAACATGATACTCGCTAAAGGAACTCCATACTCGCAAAAACAAACCTCATACTCGCAAAACATGAAACTCTTACTCGCTAATACAAAATGAAATACTCGCAAAACCCTATGGTCTAAACTAGCCAAACCCTAACTTTTATACTCGCAAAAAGTAAAAAAACTGGAACTTTTAGAAGCAAAGAGAACGAAATCTAAATTAATAAGATCTTATAAAAGCTTTGTAGAAAACTAGTTTAAATAACAAATAAGCTTGTAAATAAGCTAACGACCCAAAAACAAGCCCTAACCCATATTTTTTATCTTATTCGAACCAAAATACATGCAAAGGTGATGAGACTTAAAAAAGCTTTTATATAAGATTAAGATGACATGAAAATAAGCTCAAAAAGATGTAAAGATTTCAAAGAAAGATTGTAAAGAGGCGTTAGAAATAAGCTAAAGAAAAGATTTAAGACATGAAAATAAAGCTTGCATTAATAAAAAGACTTACACTAGTAAAAACTAGACTCAAAATAAAACTAAGACTAAGACTAACTAGCCTCAAAATGAAGCTAAGGGTTGCTATTTAAAGGAGCCAAGGAAGCTTCCCTTTTTACATCGTGTACGGTTTAGCCCCTAGATTTTGATAGTTCATGAAAGTTACACATAAACTTCTATTACAACACTACTAAACGTTCTAAAAATTAAAAGTAAGTCCTTGTAACTTGAGATAGCGTGTTGACGTGCTTTCCAAAGGTCTTCAAAGACTTAAAAGTGATCACTTGCTCGAACTTGGAAAGCTTATCTTTATAATTATCTTTGAACTTCGATTAAGCGTCTCTTTCATTTTCTTCAGCCTTCAAGAAATAGTATTGTCATCACGGGCTTTTCTTAAGTAAATTTCATCTTTGGCTTCACTTTAAGACTCTTTTCCACATCTCGTGCTCGTTTAGGGCTTTTTGGTTGATTTTGATGTCGTTTATGTAATATCCTTTCCTGCACAGTCACAAACACAAAAAACACGATATCTTTGGCGTTTAACGTTAGTTTTTGGTCTTTTAGAGTCTAAAAATTATGAATAAAAGGTATGTGAATAAGCACATACCAAAATCCCAAAGATTTCCTTTGTCAAGTCCATCAGGTTCATTCCAAGAACCAAAGGCATGAGAATCCCAGATCATTTCTTGGATGACGAAATCAGAAAAACTCAGAACTTCAAAATCTATGATAAAGCATTCAAGGCTGGGAGAGTTGGCTTCAATGAGAAAGAAGATGAACAAGCATCTATTGTCCGAACCCGAAGCAAGAGGGGTGCCAAATCCGGTAGCACGAACAGTACTACAACCTCCCAACAACCAAAGCCTGCTCAAAAGCCACCTACCAGACCAAGAAGGAAAGCTGAAACTAAGCAGATTCCTCAGGATGAACCGTCAGCTTCATCATCTGAAACGGAAACCGACTCTGAGTTCGGCTCCGAATCTGATGACGAAGCAGACTATGTAAGAAGGTCAAAGGCTCCAGATGACCAAGAAGATCAACCTGATGAAGAAGAAGAGTTTCCAGGGCTTGAACTGACCAAACAATTAAGCAAGGAAACTGCTGAGCAAGAACAAAGAAAAGGCACGGGAATTACCATCAATGAACCAAGTGATGCTGCTCGTGATGAAGAAGCAGAAGATGAACCTACTGCAGATCCACTGGTTGACAAACGTAAACTGAAGAGTATCATTGTCGACACCAGGGCAGAAAAGATGCAGGAAGAGAAAGAATTCAGGGCAGCTGTACTGCTCAATCTCCAACATCCACAACCTCATCAAACACCGACAAATCTTCCAGGACATGAGGCTGGCTCAAGTAGCACTATAGTTCCTCAGACCGAAAACGAACAATGTGACACTGAAGGGAACATCGTCATGGAAGAAGCTACAGAGGAAGAGCAAGAGCAGACAGAGTACATCACACCCGAATTCATTGCTAAAGTTCAGAGAGACGAGGAAATCAAGAGGAAAGCTAAAGAAGAGATGGATAGACTACTTCGTGGACTCGATCAAGATGAAGACCTCATCAACACTGATCAATATATCAACAGTCCTCCGCACTCATCTTCAAAGAATCCCCCAACTCCAAAAGAAACACCTCCAAGGGATCCCTCACCTCCTCCATCAGAACCCGAGCACAAATCATCTTCATCATCATCATCATCATCACATCACTCATCACCACCACCAGCAAAGAAAACATCCAAAGGCAAATCAGACAAGAAGAAGAAGGGAGGCAAAGCAGCTTTGACAGCATCAAAGCGGATCAAGAAAGCTCTTGATTTGGCAAAGAAGAAAAAGAAGGAGACGCAACAGCCAACTGGAGATCTTAATGACCAAGTACAACTGCTCTCACAACAGGTCAAAACTTTGACTTCACAAGTCAAAGATCTTCAGGATGCGAGTGCACTTGTCGACAAAGTTCTACATGCCGACATGGACGGGATGATCAAAGAGTACACAACAGAATATCTCAACGAAAATCTCGCTGCAATAACTGAACCGGCTGTGTCTGCGCTTATTGAGCCGATTCGTTCTAAATTGAATACCAGGATCAAGCACAACATTGAAAGAATGCTTGAGTCAACTCCATTCTACCTTCGCACTAACAGGGATCCTCCACCACCGGAAGACCTATCTACTGAACAACTGCAAACCCTGTTAGCTGTCAAGCTCAGAAACAAGGAGGAAAAGACACCTGGAGAATCAACAATGTTCGAGGCACTTCAAGCCATTGCCACAAAAGAATCTTGCAAGGAAGCTGCCGGTAAATACAAACGACAAAGAAAAGATGATGATCCTGACTCAGATCCGAAAAGCAAGAAATCAAAGAAGTCAGAAGCACCATCTTCATCACAGCAGCCCCACAAGACTTCTAAGGCTCCTCCTTCCAAACAAAGAGCTCCTGCATCCGGCTCCGGACCGACACAATCAGAGGCACCATTCATGCTTCAACCGTTTGACACTCAGGAAGAACCAGAAACAGCAATACTCGAATCAGAAATTCCTGAATTTCAAACCGGTCCATCGTCTCCAAAAGAGAAGAAGAAGTCCTCAAAGTCAAAGAAGCAGAAGAAGAAGACTACTCAATTCTCATGGCTAGATGTGGACGAAGCTCATGACTCTGATTGGCTGACAACAATGATCAAAGCACAACCACCGCTTGAGACCGACAAACCATTGCCGGGTAATACTTTGTAGATGACTCAGAGTATTATGTCAGGTCTACAAGTTGAAAGGTTGTCAAAGACTGAACTGAAGCGGATTAATCGTGAAGCAATGGACTTTCTCAAAAAGAGATCCGGGAACAAAGTAGAACTCGACTACCACATGGAGAACATAGCCTGTGCTTTATCTGGCTTGTTCGACTGGTTTAACCCTGAATCGAATGTCGATACTGAAACGAAGAAACCTTACTTCACAGACTGGACAAAACCACTACCTCTACTTGGGTTTCCAGAAAAACCTAAGATCCCCTACCGACGCTTCTTCAACAACGACTACCAATACCTTCAGCATGCACACGAGACCTCCAAGGAACGATATGCATCCTCACTCACACTTTCAATTCTAGCCGCCCGATATGAATTACCAGACATTGAAGAGCACGCACCAATCTACTGCAAATCAGTTGTTAAGACTTCTAAGGCTCCTACTTCCAAACAAAGAGCTCCTGCATCCGGCTCCGGACCGACACAATCAGAGGCACCATTCATGCTTCAACCGTTTGACACTCAGGAAGAACCAGAAACAGCAATACCCGAATCAGAAATTCCTGAATTTCAAACCGGTCCATCGTCTCCAAAAGAGAAGAAGAAGTCCTCAAAGTCAAAGAAGCAGAAGAAGAAGACTACTCAATTCTCATGGCTAGATGTGGACGAAGCTCATGACTCTGATTGGCTGACAACAATGATCAAAGCACAACCACCGCTTGAGACCGACGAACCATTGCCGGGTAATACTTTGCAGATGACTCAGAGTATTATTTCAGGTCTACAAGTTGAAAGGTTGTCAAAGACTGAACTGAAGCGGATTAATCGTGAAGCAATGGACTTTCTCAAAAAGAGATCCGGGAACAAAGTAGAACTCGACTACCACATGGAGAACATAGCATGTGCTTTATCTGGTTCGTTCGACTGGTTTAACCCTGAATCGAATGTCGATACTGAAACGAAGAAACCTTACTTCACAGACTGGACAAAACCACAACCTCTACTTGGGTTTCCAGAAAAACCTAAGATCCCCTACCGACACTTCTTCAACAACGACTACCAATACCTTCAGCATGCACACGAGACCTCTAAGGAACGATATGCATCCTCACTCACACTTTCAATTCTAGCCACCCGATATGAATTACCAGACATTGAAGAGCACGCACCAATCTACTGCAAATCAGTTGTCCAATACAACAGGGACACTCTTCTCGGTATTCAACACTGGCCGGAAAAACGAAAGCTTGGCTACACCCACAGACTACATCTCAAGTCCAATGAGAATGTGAAGCAACCGCTTCGTATCGTTGCCATACTGGAGATCGTGGAAGAAAAGAAATTCAACTACGCCTTCTTGAAAGAAATCGTCGTCAAGAGAACAGACGAGAAGAAGTACAAGTTTTGTGAAGCAGACTTTTCAGATTTGAACCTGAACGACATTGAAGATATGTATCTACTAAAAGTTCAAGGAAATCTGCTCAACTTTGAACAAGACACACAGTACAACTTCATCGCATCTCTCCTACTTCACATCAGA
>LBNU01017335.1:15098-30594 GCA_014162995.1 Artemisia annua
TTGTCCAATACAACAGGGACACTCTTCTCGGTATTCAACACTGGCCGGAAAAACGAAAGCTTGGCTACACCCACAGACTACATCTCAAGTCCAGTGAGAATGTGAAGCAACCGCTTCGTATCGTTGCCATACTGGAGATCGTGGAAGAAAAGAAATTCAACTACGCCTTCTTGAAAGAAATCGTCGTCAAGAGAACAGACGAGAAGAAGTACAAGTTTTGTGAAGCAGACTTCCCAGATTTGAACCTGAACGACATTGAAGATATGTATCTACTAAAAGTTCAAGGAAATTTGCTCAACTTTGAACAAGACACACAGTACAACTTCATCGCATCTCTCCTACTTCACATCAGACGATTAATTGTTCAAGAAAGAGTGGAAGATCTTCAGCTAGGAGTGGAAAGTTATCAGAACACCATCAACCTTACTCAACCACAACTCTTGATTCCTGAAATTACCGGGATGTCACAATACTCTCTCGGGCAACAACCGGCATTTGGAGTCATCTACCTCAACAGCAAGCATCAGCTTCGTTTCATGAGGTTCGATGAGATTCAGAAGTTTTGTGATGTCACACTTCAACGAGTTCGTGATGGGTTAGCAGAAAGGTTGGAGGATGAAAAGAAGAGGCTGAAAGAGGGAAGAGCAACTAGGTGGAAAGCTAATGGACGCAGAATGATCAGAAACTTTGTCCATACGATTGAAGAAAGGCTATATCGACGACAACAGATCAGAAGGTTGGAAAGTTATATCGGTGTTCGACCATCATTTCCGGTCTTGACATTTCGCCGACCTGATCCAAAGTTCACAGTCTTCGATGCTTAGCTCAGCTCCCATACTTCTGGTATAAACATTTCAATATATTTATAATATTGTTTGATTTGTAATTACTAAGGCTTGTGCACACATAACAGTGTACAACCCGCACTTTGTAATGAAAGGACCCTGTGGTACGCATCAGTGCCACAATCCTAATATAAGGAGCGAAAGCTTCTTACTTTTGAGTAGATTTAATCAAACCTTTCAGTATTTTTCAAATCTGCTCAAAAGACAAGTATTACACCTCAATAAGTAATCACTTGTAGAGGGGGAGTACTTGAATCAAAACATCGTTCTTAAATCTTCAAATCTTGTTGATATCTCCCCATAAGACTCAAAAAGGCATATTTTAATCAAAATCGTTTACAAAAACAACATTTAATATGCTATTTTTGAGGGGGAGAAAAAGAAAGTGATTAAAATATGATGTCAAAAAGTCTTATCTCGTTCGAGCTCTACTCAGAATTGACCCACGAATTGACGAAACAACAAATGTTTGAATTCGAAAGGATTTATCCGATTAGAAAGTACCGTTTCGAGAAACTCTTTCTAGTTGTTTACTTTGACGGGTCTAACTTCCTTTTAGGAATGTTAACAACATCAAGTTAGTTATTAGGGCTAGTTATCACCTAAAAGCTTATAATGCATCCCTTTAACTAAGCAACGTAAACGTGTCCCTCGGGTACATGACTATTAAGAGTGGATCAATTCAAAAAAGTGCCAACTCGTTCCGCATATGCAAATTTCTGAAAATAATCATGAGCATATGTTGAGGGGGAGTGTTTCATATAAAATCCAAAACCTCAAAGTGTTAACAAAAAGTTTTACACTCTTACACACTTTGAGAGATTTTCAATGATTTGGTTTAAAGGCATCAATAGGATAGTTATGGAGTTACAAGGTGACTATGAATAGGAAAAACCGTCCTATGATCCGCCTAAACCGGAGGGATCTACCCAAGGACATCACCAATAGTTAGTAATTAGAAGTCCTTAGGTATGATATAACAAAAGGAGAAAAGAATAAAAGGAGAAAGAAGGGGTTGAACAATTAAAAAGAAAATGAATGAAAAGGGTGAAAAGAAATAGCCCTCCATTTTATCAACCATAGTCATATCGACAAAATGAAAGCTCTCATGAAAGATCGAAGCAACATGAATGTCAAAGATAGATTCCATGTCAAAAGAATCTATAAAGTGATAAAGACAAACAATCTTAAGCAACACACCGTCTAAAGAAGGATTCTACGTCTACACAAAGAATCTTCACATATGAAAAGAGAGCTCCTCACTTATGAAAGTTTCAACCATTAAAGATGTATGAGCATGTCGGAATGATGCAGATCCACTGGAGTCAAAGAATGTGACGAATGGCAGATTACCAACATCAGATTGATCACTATCTCATCAACAACAAAGAACAATGAATACCCATTCTATCTGGGGAGATTATTAAGAACTAAGAACGATGAATCATTTCTACATAATCATTTTTGAAGACGTCCAAAGCTATGAATGCTACAACTAAAGTGCAAAGACAGAAGACGTCAAGCAACCTCAAATAACCGTGACTAACATCACTTCTTCAACAACCGATCCTCAGGGGGAGATTGTTAGAACCTAAGTTTACAACGGTTCATCAAGTCTCGGTTATTTCATCACTTGTAATAGGTTGCTAAGTTATTTAATCATGTTATATTTAAGGGTAAGCCCTTTACTCGTCCAATGGGCCTAAAGCCCATACGAATTAGAAAAGGGAAGAGAAGGGAGTGCTGCCCTAGCTCTTCACCTATAAATAGGACATCTATGTAATGCTTACTCTTGTTGGTTATTTCATTTACATAAGGAAACTCTTGCACTTTTATTCTTCATATTTGATCTAATCAACCAAACTCTATTTCTCATCTTATTTCTATCAAATCTATACTTGTGTTTACAATATGGTGACCTAACACCTTACACTTGAGATTTGCTTGTCCTCAAGCAAATGCGCTTTTATTCCAATCAAAATATGAGCTAGGGGTCATTTAACATGAATATAAAAGTAATTACAACAAATAGTTATTCAACCCTAGTCATAACAAGCACGGAAATCATACACTAGCACCTCACAAATAGTGTTTGGATACTCTCATCTCTCGTGTGTTATAAACCTATATAACTAAATGGAAATGGAAGAAATATCACTCAGTACCTGTCATAGCAAATAGATTACCATAGGCTTGGGCAAGGATCAAAAACCTTCTCTACTAGGCGTAAGCACCCAAGATAAACTATCAATGAGGGCTTTACAAAGGGTTATAATGTTAGGTGTAGGGATATGATAACACGGTTTGGTTGGAATAAAGGGTATTTTTAGTGGTGGCAAGTTAATTATCTTGATCAAATACATACACAAGGTGGCGTTGCTAAGCCAAGACTCGACTCAACTTAAGCTAATAAGAAAATAATAAAAACATAAATAAACATAAAATGAAACGGGATGGTAGTCCGTATGTTTTTTCTACTTTTCTTTTTCCAATTTTTTTTGTTTTTCTTGTTTTTTCAATTTTTTTTTTAATTTTTTATTTTTTTTCATACACTCTTACCCTACCATCCAAAATAATACATCGAAGGGGCCTCGGTTCTCCCCTTACACTTGAACTTTTACATACATTACAATTAACTATTCTAATGACTCAAATTAAGATAATTGAAAAACTTGGAGTACTTTAAAATATTAAGGCACATATGGTGGTAGTTATTGATGTCTTCCCCATTACTCCATTACATTAGTACTTTACCCATGAGTCCCAATCGTCCCAAAACAATATGTACAAGGATATGACTCGACTTAGCAACCATGTAAGTAATAAGACAATTAACTAAGGGTTTAACAAATGTTGTCACAATAATGCACTAAATATGAGTGCATACAAGGTAGGCTAAGGCGATTTGGATGTACATTTGGGGTGGATTGTAAACAAATTCTTCCTTTAAGTAAAATGCTTAAAGTTAGAAACGAAAAGATAGGCTCGGAGGGGTGTACTAGGGGTATCGTGTACCAAAATGAGTACATCGCTAAGGTGTGGGAGAATTACCAGACCAATGAAGTCAATGTAATTATAATACAGGTGTAAAACAAGGGTTATCCTAATGCCTCTTATCATGTAGTAAATCTAACTACACGAATGTAGTCTCACTTGTGGATTTGGGATGGTCATAACGCAAGTTCTAGAATCTATAGGCTACCGGTACACACACAAGCATCAAAGATGAATGTTTTTCCTAACAATTCTAGGGGTGAACCTCACATATTTGGGGGAAAATTTTTTGAGTGGTACGGTTTTTGTGCTAGTAATACAATTCCCTCTCCATGAGACGCTTATTAAGACCAAAGTTTCACTCCTATATGTTGTAAAAAATTTTAAATTTGCGCTAAAATTGCCCTAACAAATGTTTCTCTCGGTTTTATTACACAAGTACCATTGGACAAAACAAAAATCAAGCGTAATTGCATTTTCTAAGGTGCCTTCATTTACCCCCTTACACTTAAACCGAACATTGTCCCCAATGTTCACATAAAAGATGTAAAAGTAGAAAAAGAAGGAATGAAACAAATACTCCCTGATTTTTTCGATGTGGATCATTTGGTAACATGGTTAGATCTTCTTCCAAGATGATGTAAAAGCTCCAAGCTCAAAGCGACTCCAAAATCTTGATGTCATGAACTTGATTCCATGTTCACCTTCTTGTCCAAAATAACCTGTTAAACTAGAGAAAACAATCAAGGCAAACCTTGCGTAAAATCGGCGGCAAATTTTATATATATGGATATAATGCTTGTGGAATGAAAGTTTTGCAGATTCCTGGAATTAGAGATGCAGTAATTTTTATAATCCGGCTGAAAAACTAAATTTTAAAAACGTTTTCTGGAATCAAAGGCTGACGCCGTCAGAATTGATCTGACAGAATCCTTATGTTTAGTTTCCGGAAAATTTCTGGAAAAACAATCACCTCAACTCCTGGAATCCTGCAAAATTTCATTATGACTCGATACAAGCTTTTGACTCTAACAATTACTAATATGCATGTTCATTTTATATCGTTACAATTCATGTTCCAATCCGTTCTTATAAACAAATTTAGATTTCCCTTACACTTATCTTTTGCAAAATACCTTTATATGTAGTTAAGACGAAGTTAAAAACAAAATAAAGCATTTTCACAATTTAGTTTGAAACATGGATTAATGACAATAAAAATAAACCATACATATGGAAACAAATAAAATCAAACAAACAAACACACAAAACAAACAAAGCTTGGGTTGCCTCCCAAGAAGCGCTTTTCTTTATTAACGAGTCTTGTAGCTAGACTCAAAGTCACTCTCTATTACGTGACTTCTTCATCGCGTGATATGACGTATCCCTTGTAGAGATAATCCTTGCCATCACGGGGGTAGTGCTTTAATCGTTCTACATTTGCAGTTACTTCTCCTCCTATTTTGCTGCTCAGAGTTACCATTCCATCCCGTCCTCGGATTTTGATTGTGAATGGTCCATACCACCAAGGACTTGGTTTGTCGGGAGGTTCTTTCATTTCTGAATGTCGCAGGAGCACTAAATCCCCTTCTGTAAACTTCACAGGGTTCCCGTCCTGCTCATCATTCCCTTTAGAGTTGTTTTCTCTATCCTTACCCTCTCTGGCCTCGGTTTCTTTCTAACTCTTAATTCTTGCCTCCCATGCAAGGATTTTCTCTCGCACATGACCACAAGGCGTGCTGAAGTCTGCCTTAATCTTCTTTTGTAGCATGGTTTCCTTTAAATAGCGAGGGATTGTTGGGAAGCTAATCGCTTTCCTCCCTCTTTTAATCTGGATAGCGCTACTTTCGTAAGCGATTTGTGCCTTAGCCGTGGCGAGGAAGGGTGCCCCAAGAATGATCGACATACTCATTTTATCTCTATCAACGATCATGAAGTCGACTGGGTACATAAATCCGGCGACGTTGACTAACACATCTTCTGCTACTCCTAATGGGTACTCGTAAGAGTTTTACGAATGAGAGCTTGGTGTGGGTGATGGAAGGCGGCTTGCCAGTTAATTGAACATAGATGGATAAAGGCATTAGATTCACGTCAGAACCTTGGTCAGCCACTGCATCCAAATGCTTGAGCTTGCCTATGCCGCATGGTACCCCGAAGACTCCACGAAATTCTTGCTTAGCGACTATCTTTTGTTTCATGAGGCTCCCGTACAATTGTCCCCCAGGTATCACGTCTGCTTCATCGTCTGGTGTCATCTTTTTAGGCTTCTTTTCCGGAAGATGAATTTGTCGATAATTTCTTACCCAGTCATTTATCGTTTCCTTGTTTATATCATGCTTCAAGTAGTGCTTTACTTGTTGTGATTTTGGTGGCTCTTCTATTGGGCGCTCATCAGGCGGTGTCTCCTTTCTTCCGTCAAAACCGCACTTGATAGTCTCAGTGTCACCACCATGTGGAATGAGGTCAATTTTGTTACATTCCTTAGTTATCATCTCCCCCTTCCTTCATTGTTGCCCTTGTGGATGATGGAAACGGTATTAACAAATTTGGTGTTGGGATTATTGATGTCTCCTCGCATCAACACCTTCTCGGGGGCTTTTGTTTTTGTCTATTCTTTCAAAAGATTCACCATTTCAGCCATTTCTCTTGTATCTCCTCCCTCAGTCTGTAAACCGCCTCCTCGAATCTTGCTAGCCGTTCGGAATGTGTTGTCATATATTCTCTCATTCGATTCTCGAACTCTGGAGTAAGCACCTGGGGAGGTGGGATAGGTTGCGCACGTTTATAGAAAGATTCAACACTCTCCCTACGAGGTGATTCAGATAATGGTATTGGCTTTGTGTTAGAGATGGAGTTGACTGTTACTCGTTGTGGACTTAGGCATCTCTTTTTCCTTTCAGATAGGTCGTCAACTCTTTTCTCGAGTGCGTCAAGGCTTTCTTTGGAAATTTTAGTAGCATCAATCGATTTCACAATACGAGAGGTCTCCCATACCTCATTATTGTAGATTGCAAGCTCGTCGATGATTTCCCATGATTCCTCGGCATTTCTGTCACGTAATCTACCCCCGGCGGCTCGATCGATGAGACACTTGGTGTGGTAATTAACGTGATCATAGAAGATTTGGATTTGAAGCCAGAGATTTATGCCGTGGTGAGGGACTCTTTGAAGCATGTCATTAAATCGGGTCCATGCCTCGTAGAAGGTTTCGCCTTGAAGTTGCTCGAACATCAGGATGTCACTCCTTAACTTGGTAGTCCTTCCTGGTGGGAAGAAGTGAGCAAGGAAGAGAGTGGTGTGAGCATCCCAAGAGGTGATGGATCCCGCGGGTCGACCCAACCCGAACCAAATTTTAGAACCACGGTCCAGTTCTCGGTTCTTAGATATTTCAAATTCCGGTTCTCGGTTCGGTTCGGTCCAGAACCGCGGGTATCGGTTCCGGAACCGAAGAACCGCCAGCCAGTGGTTTTGCTACTAGTTTCACTTGTCAACCTAAAATATTTAATATCCTATAGACGTGTATATATACATCATGTTGTTAACGTTTTAGTTATTGCAGATTGACAATATCATACACATATTGTTTGATTTATAAATCAATCATATACTCTTTTATTGATCTCTTTGATGTTATGTTAAAAGTTAGTGTAAAAAATATTATCTTAAGTTATTTTTATGTGTTATGTAACAAAACGGTTTAATATAATTGAAGAAGTAAGAAAGAAAGTATTTGGTTACAGAAAATCCAAGTATTGAAGCTACCAACTTATCATCGCTCATTTCAGATATAGGAGATATAATCGTGTTAATTAAGGGTGATCACGGTCCAAAAANTGGCAAGTTTTTCAGGTTTTTGGTCGGTCCGGACCGGACCGACCGGACCGAGGACCGAATTAGCCAAAAAGCTTAGACCGAGGACCGGACCGAATGTGGTCGGTCCGGTCCGGTCCGGTCGGTTTTGTCGGTCGGTCCGGTCCATCCGGTCCGTTTGCTCAGCCTTAGTGTTAATATACATGTCCACCAACTGATCCTACTATAATTTTTGGCCTATCGTGAAAATGATAACACGTACGTTTTCAAAATATATTCGGCTACATGTTCTAATCGTTCAATATTATTTACGCTTTAGAAGTAAATGAGTGCAAACATAAGTAAATTGTTGAATTTTTGGGTACTTTTTAAAAAATTCGGTTCCAATCGGGTTGAACCGAAATACCCGAACCGAACCCGAGAACTGAACCGGAACCGAAACACGCTTTTCGGTCCGGTTCTCGGTTCCTAATATATGTAATTTGCGGTTCTCGGTTCTCTCGGTTCCGGTTCGGTTCTTTGCGGTTCCGGAACCGCGCTCACCCCTTTTCTAGCCACTGACTAGCTTGGTCCCGCAGAGAGAATTGGAAGAGACGTAATCGAGTAGTCTCTCGAGTGTCAACATCAAGGTCTATGGAATCTACGATCTTAAGAAAGTCCTTGAGATGTTGCTTTGGATCTTCGGAACGAAGTCCATGGAATGCACATCCGCTTTGCACCAACCGGATGGTGTCGGATCGCAAGGGAGACACATTGGTTCCTTGGGTGAGCTCAATGGTGTTTCGATAGCCTTGGTGGCTAGGACGAGAGTATTCTCCTAAAGTACGGGCTCTAGGAGGTAGGTTTGGTTGGGGTGGGCTGTTGGGATCAAGGATATTACCACCTTCCATGATGGCGGATGGTAATGGTTACGAACAAGAACACGAAGAAAAAGATAGACTAAAGAAACCCTAGAAATATAAAAATAAAAATCTCACTAGAAAGGATTCTAATGAGTAGACCTAAGTAAAAATAAAATTTTCAACCTAAACAATAACTATTCCCCAGCAGCAGCGTCAAAAACTTGATGCGTGGGTTTTGCAACCTTTGCACTTAGGTTTTACCTCTCAGGGATCTTGAGAAGCTTACAATCCCCACCAGGCAGTGTACCTGACCGATGTAGTATAGTGAAGTGGCAAGTACCGGGGGATTGATCGTTCTCTCGGGGAATAGTGTCGTTAGGCTTGAAAAGCTACTCTAATTAGGTCTACGGGTTGAGGGATGATTCTTTTTGTATTTTTATATTTTATGAAAGCAAGTAAAAATCTCGGTTTTTGGAAGAGTGGGCGGAATTAGTTGTTAGTCAACTAACCCAAATAACTACTTTTGCAAATAAAATAAAATAACTAGAAAATTAAAGTGGTTGTGAAACTTATATGAGAGAGATATGTGTTTACTTAGATTTCCTTACTCCCTAGCTATCTTTTATATGTTAATTGGTTTGTTATAATTATGTGGATGACGGGTTGTATTCCTTTAAACCATTCGTAGGGCCGTGTACGATCTTCCCTAACTCTATAAACTCCTACTTCACTCCTATGTCGAGCCGACTAATAGCTCCTAACATGGGATCATTAGAATTCGCTCATGCATTAAATACAACCAAATAATCGTAGTACACATCCGATTCATGTTTCTTAAGACGTTCAAGCAAGTTACCGTATAGGAGGTTAGCCAGTTTTCTTAAGCCTAACATCGACTTCACCCACCCACAATAATCACAAGCAAACCAACAACATATAATCAATAGCTAGGTTTCATTAGATCTAAGCAAACACAATAAAGACCTAGCCTAGCATGTTAATTGAAAGACAAGCATAAGATATAATCACACAATACATAGACATATTGAATGATTTGGAAGAGACTTATCTTCAATTAAGCATCCAAGTTTCATGGGTGGAAAACCCTCAAAATACAGTTGAAAAAACGAGCTAGGGTTTTGTTCCCAAAAGTTGCACACTAATAAATGAAAATTAGAAAACTATATATATATTTTACATCCTGACGGCGTCACCTTATAGGGTCTGACGCCGTCACCTCCCCGCCAAAATACTATTTGGATTGCGTAGATCCACTGCGGACGCCGTCCCCTTGTAATCACTCTGGGCCGTCTCCCATTAGCATATAACGTGACGGCCTAGGCGTCACAAAGCGTGACGCCGTCACGTGTTAAACTTCAAAATCTTTCTGGAGCGTCTAGTGTAAAAATCATCCTTCATGTTGTCAAAGCGTGACGCCGTCACAAGGTATAACGTGACACCGTCAGGTACAATTTCCAGCATAATTTGAGACTTTGTCGTTTTCTTCACTTTCATGCTCCAAAAATGTCTAAAATGCTTCCTTTTCCAGAATTCCTCTCCAAAGTACCTAAAATGACAAAAGGAACGATTTAAGGCAATATTCGATCAAATAATTACGAATTAGGGCTTAAATGACCCCTAAAAGCGTAACACTTTTCGCCTCATCATTCCCTTGTAAATCATTCTGGGCCGTCTCCCTTTAGCGTATAACGTGACGGCCTAGGCGTCACAAAGCATGACGCCGTCACATGTTAGACTTCAAAATCTTTCTGGGGCGTCTAGTGTAAAAATAATCCTCCTTGTTGTCAAAGCGTGATGCCGTCACAAGGTATAACGTGACGCCGTCAGGTAAAATTTCCAGCATATTTTGAGACTTTGTCGTTTTCTTCACTTTTATGCTCCAAAAACGTCCAAAATGCTTCCCTTTCCAGATTTCATCTCTGAAGTACCTAAAATGACAAAAGGAACGATTTAAGGCTATATTTGATCAAATAATTACGGATTAGGGCTTAAATGACCCCTAAAAGCGTAACACTTTTCGCCTCATCAATAATGCTATAGTTGCTTTCGAGGTCTTTCATTGGCTTAAGAACAAAAAAAGTGGTCGAAAAGGCGCAATGTCAATTAATGTTGATATGAGTAAAGCTTATGATCGGGTGGAGTGGTCGTTTATTAGATCATTACTTCAAAGATTTCGCTTCCCAGAAAACTTCACGAATATGGTTACGGAATGTGTGACGTCTGTGTCTTTCTCTTTCAATGTCAATGAGCATATTACATGACATGTTGTTCCCACGCGAGGACTCCGTCAAGGGGATCCTATTTCGCCTTACTTATATATCCATGTGTGTAGAAGTGTTGTCAACAATGATTAGTAGAGATTTTTTCACTCGCCACATTCATGGAGATAAAATCAGTCGGGGTGCTCCTCAAGTAAGTCACTTATTTTTCACCGATGATAGTATTTTCTTTACTAGGGCCTTGGTGGAGGAATGCATATGGTTGAAGAATATTTTAGGGAAGTATTGTCGTTGCTCAGCTCAAAGTATTAACTTCCACAAATCAGAGATCTTTTTCAACCCAAATGTTGAAGAGACTTCACGGAATCTCATTGTAAGTAGACTCGAGGTTCGGGAAGCATCACAACAAACTATCTACTTAGGCCTCCATTCTATTTTTGGAAGAAAAAATAAAGATGTGTTTCAAGCTATTCTAGATAAGGTATTAAAGAAAAATTTATGAATGGAAAGAAAGGCCATTGTCAATAGGGGGAAAGGACGTTTTATTAAAATGTGTGGCCTAAGCAATGCCGGTGTATGTCATGAATCTTTTTCTCTTACCAGATAAACTAATTGACGAGATCCATTGAGCTTTTAATCGCTTTTGGTGGGGACATGGAAACAAGGAAAACCCTATACGATGGTCATCATAGGGGTCTATGTGTATCTTTAAATATCGTGGCGGCATGGGCTTTCGTCATATGAATGGCTTTAACAAGGCTCTCCTCGCAAAATAAGGTTGGAGACAATCACAATGGAGGATTCACTTCCTGCAAGAATTCTTAAAGCAAGGTATTTGATAACGCTCTAATTATACATATTTATTCCTTCGATTACATATTATATACCTATTATATTATAAACAATATTATGTCATTTGTGTAGATTTGGTACTAATCTGGTTGCAAGATTGATCGAGAGAAGGAAGTTAAGAATACTACTTAAAGGGACAATAAAGCAACAACAATAATAAAAGGAAGGACCTGGAATGGAAATACAATTATAAAAGACCCAAGTACGCCGGTCTTAGGACTGTGTGCGGCGTACTTGCTTGGCGGGTAAATGAGTTTGATTCTACACGAAGTACGGCGTACTTTCTATGAAGTACGGCGCACTTATCTTGTCAGTTACAAAGAAGAGTTAATACTTGCATTCATTGAGAGGCTGATCATTTGCCCTCATTAACTGAGCTCTGGAGTTGAATTAGGCCATAAGGACTTATAAAAAGCAGTGAACGAAACCAGAAGAAGTAGTAGTAGCAAGTAAGAAAAGTATCAAAGGGGTACTAAGCTGGTATTGGTGAACTCATACCAAGTTCACCATATCAAGGTTGTGCTCGTGATCCAAGTGCTGTGACAGAGGCTAGGAGAAGGAGTCGAGTCGAGTTTTCTCTATAGAAACTAGTTGTTCTTCCGTTGTAATCACTTTGGTACAATTCTACGTTTAATATAATTTACATTATGAAGTTTATGAGATCTATGTCGAATGATATGTGTTTTGTTACTGAAATAATGGAGTAGTCATTATTATGTTTGTTTGGGTGATGTAGCCATATGGTTGTTTACATTTACATGTACGCTTGCTATTGATACTATGCATAAGTTTAATTGATGAGATGACGTTTCGATCATTGTTGAATGTTTGATGTATCTATGTGGTAGAAGTAGGTCGAAAGGGTCTACTACTTTGATATTATTTCAAGGTGTTAGTCTATGGCAACTTGGTATTTACCTTGTAGAAATTGGTCGACAAAACATTTATCAAACCAATCATAATCTTGTTTAATGCCTTATCTCATGTCTAACGAACTTGATGAGGAAATTGGCTTATGTATACTTCTGTTATGAACCAACCTTAATGCATTTGATATATTGAGAATTATAGGTCGAAAGGGATTCTTATATGTTGGATAGTTATATGTAGGAATGATCACCAGTCATCTCTTGCTTATATATCTTGTTTATGATTGCTTTCTTGTCATATACATGTTTACTTACATGTTTCTCAGCCTAATTAAATATAACCTTTAATCATATTATACTTTACCCGTGTGTTTTATATATTAAGGAATTGGTGAAATTAGTATTATTGTTGGGACTTACAGATTTGAAGATTACAAAACCCACAAGAAGAAATGAAGAAAGAAGAAACAATGAGGACCTAATATGTAATAATTAGTTAGCTTTGTTATAAGCTAACCTTATTAGGGTTTGTAGCCTCCCTCTATTATATAAAGGGGGTAGGCGTCTAGGTTACAAATTACAATCATCTGATTCATAGATAGTCTCTCCAATGGGACTCTAGAAACGCATAGAGTGTGTAGTAGTAGTAGTAGTTGTAGTAGTTTATTTATCTTTAATAAAGAAAACCTTATTAGCAATGTTAGATTGTGTTTTTGATGGATCTAAACACACACCTTGTGTTAGAGATACTTTGAGTAATGTTGTTAAGCACGCGGAATTTACTTAGCAACACTTAGAAGATTGTTTATGTGATGTATTGTGAGTGAGAACAGTAGTATGTAACACAAAGCTTCAATATTATTAATGATAATAATACGAGTGATCTTAGCTATCACTAGGGTTACACCTTGAAGCTCTCTAGAGTAATTCGTACCTTAGACAATGACCTAGGATCTCCTTTTATAGAGCAAGGAGTCCTTTACAAGATAAGTATTAAGCTATCTAAATAGAATATACACAAGATCTATTCTATACTTATCTATACACGAATACATCAGTTATCTAATAAGCAGTGGTAACTATATGTACTAGCAGTGGTAATGAGTTTCCACTGCCAGTGCATTCTTCAGCAGTGTCTTCCACAAGCCTATCAGTGGTAACTGTTAGCTTTATTCCCAACAATCCTCCCCTAAACTTATGATTTCTCTGCAAATCAATAAGTTTCTTCAATTTTCATAATGTCTTAGGATTTGGGGAATTCTTCCAAACACTTCACTTTCTTCTCAATCCTTGAATAGCTCTTGAACACTGTTCTTGAATCCTTTTAATCAATGCTCTTACTTTCTCAGTATCTTCATGAACTCTTATTTGTGTTGACAACATTGAAGTAAGAGTTCCAGCTCTAAGTGGATATTCTTTCTTAGCAAACATAAAAGCATCCACTCCAGCTTTTGTAGAAACATGATGAACTTCACATGAGTCATAATAAGTCCATGTAGTTTCCATACCTCTAGCTTCAAACTTCCAAAAGTTGTCAGTCATATTTGGTTCATAGAGCCTTCTTAGATCAACCCATAACTGCATTTCTTTTATATCTTTCAGACTGCCAGCATCAAATCTTTCTTGAACCAATCTCCACAGTGCATTAAGATCATCTCTGTCACATGCTTTGATAAGTTCTTCAAACTGAATGAACGATGAAGTTTCACCTCCTAGCCTTGTAATTTTCCAACATGAAGCAAAGTTTCTAGCTGTGTAAACTTCCCAATCAATGATAGGATGTCTGACTTGCAGTGGGTCTGGATAGAAATCTTCTTCTTCTATCAATATCATATCAGTCAATTGTTCTTCAGTGAACTTTTCAGATTGAACTTTTGTTGCTTCAGCAAATCTTGTCTTCTTAACATTTTGAGGTTCACTATGCATGACTTTCCTTTTAGGTGCAGGAAATCTTCTTTCTTCTTCTTCTGAATTCATAGGAACAAAATCAAGATCTTGCCTTTTAACTCTGTAGTATGCACTTTCAATCTGATTAGGGGTCATTCCTTTGAACTTGCTCATCTTCCATCCACCAACATGACAACAGTAAGATTTCATGGTAGAAAGAATTTGTGCTTTAGTTGGTTGCCTTGGTTTCTTCTGCCCCTTTTTGACTGTACTGATTGCTTCTTGAAGTGCTTGTCTGTTCAACATTTCAATGAAATCTTTTAACTTAGCTGTTCTTTGTGCTTTAGTTAAAGACTTATCTGCCACTAGGTCAATTGCCTTCTTCTTGATCACTGGATTCTGAGCAATCAAGAAATCATAATCCTCTTCAGTAAGGACACATGTAAATTCTGGAGTCTTCTCTCTCGGAATTGTAGGTTGGATGGTGGAAATTGGATTAACATCCAATGGAGCAGTGATTTCCACCTTTTCCATTCTCTGAGCCATCATGAAGTCAGCAATTTCAATCTCATCCAATCTTTTCTTTCTTGCAGCTTCATCCTCTCTAAGTTTCCTTGCAATTTCAGCATCATGATCAATTTGAGCTTGAAAACTCTTCTTCACCTTCTTAACTGGTCGTTCTTCATTCTGCATAATTTCTTTCCCTTTCTCCTTTCTTATCTTTTCAAGTTCTTCCTCAGCAGTGGAAACAGTTTGAATGTCAGTGGGAACTATTTGCTCTGCAGTGGAAATATGAACATCAGTGGGAATTGTTGTTGCAGCAGTGGAAAAGACTTGCTCTTGATCTTGTTCTTCTGTATTAGACTGCTGTTGTTGAGAAACTTGTGGCTCTGCAATATCATTTATTGGCTCAAATGCCAAGTCTTGAATACCAAAATCAGCATCTGTATCATCTTCCCTGAAGTCAATTCTCCTCCCCTTAGTCTCAGCATCTTTTTTCCTCCCCTGTTTGGGAGAATTACCCAAATCATCAAAGAAATCTTCACTGGGTGAGGATGAGGAAGATAACACCATCTTTGCAGTTTTTCTTGGTTGCTTAGACCCCTGAACTTCATCCTTGAGGGCTTGAATCTCCTGTTTTAATACACTGATAT
>LBNU01017335.1:31239-50862 GCA_014162995.1 Artemisia annua
CAGTTGTGTTAGTATCGAATTGAATGATTAACTTAGCCAATTGAGAAAAGTATATATATATTGCTAGGGTTTGAAGTAATGCGCAAGAAAGATTATCCATGGAAAAGATTTATCTTAGAAAGATAAATTGGAATTAGGTAAGTAGATAATCTTAAATAAAATTTACCCTATTAATATGGAAAGCAGTTAGTTTTCTCAATGGCTAGTAAAATATTTTGTTACTGACACAACAGTTGCAACGGCTAGTTCAACAGTGGTAAAAATTACACTGTCAGTGGAAACTGTGAACTAGCAGTGGAAAGTTTTCACAAAAATTTTCAAGAGCAGTGGTAAAAATAAAGATATGTAAATTTGACTGCTCTCTTTATAGTTTTTAGCAAACTACCAGCTATCAACGGATTTGATATGTCTTTACCATGAGCCGTTTGCTATGGACTAGCCAACTCTTAATCATAAAGAATATGGTGAGTTGATGACCATATAGTTTTTGGTAAACTATTAACCATAAGCGGATTTGATAAGTCTTTACCAGTAGCCGTTTGCTCTGGACTAGTTGATCTGGACCATATAGTTTTTAGCAACAATGTTGTTCATATCAAAGCTATATAAATTGCCTTTTCTAGGGATTTTAAGAAGTATCTGACTCTCATCAGGCATCTTGAAATCCTTAGAAAGGCCATAGCACATTTCTTCTGTAAAAAGAACATTGCTTTTCTTGTCACACATCTGTGACACACTAAAAAGATTATACTTAAGCTCTTTCACATAGTACAGAGGTTCAAAATCCAAGTTACCAGTTTTAATAACTCCTTTACCAGTAAGTTTACCATTAACTCCTCCTCCAAAGCTGACATTTTGTCCATCAAAAGGTTCAAAGTTTGATAAATAGGACAAGTTGCCAGTCATGTGCCTTGAACATCCACTATCTGAAATTCCTTGATCTGACCTTTTTGCCCTTGGATGTTTCTGCACATAAAAGAAAGAAGTTAGTTTCTTTTGGAGACCCAAGCCATGATTGACTTGGATCTGCCTCATGTATCAATATAGTTAAATCTATCAAAGTTCATTGATACACCATTGGGATTGGTTATAGTGTTTATTCCTTTAGGTTTCCATTCCCAACGTGCTGAGGCCTTCACAGCATTTCCCATGTTCCCCTTTTTCTTATTTACAACATTAACAGTGGAAACTTTTGAAGTAGCAGTGGAAACTGCTTGTGTAGATTTTGGCACCCACTGTTGTTTAGGTTGAGCCTTTTTGTTGTAAAAAGAACTTTTATCTGTTTGTGCAGATTTAACAAAAGTAGTTTTTGGCTTTGCACTTGAAACAGATGACTTATTAAAAGCAGTGTTAACAGTTTTAGCAGTGGAAAAACTTTGAGGTCCACTTTTCAAAAGTACTGCTCTTGGGATCATGTTGCTGTGTGAATTAGGGTGAGTTTTATTATGAAACTTGTTTGTGGTCACCCTATTCTTCCCATAAAATTCCCTTCTCCCACCATTAGAACCACACTTAGCATGTAAATGATTAAAACTACCACAAGTATAACATGCCTTGTTGTTCATCACAAAATCACTACCTAGTTGTTGAGATTTAACATGATTCCAACTCCTCTGGTTACCCCTAGGAGTTGATGACCTTTTTCTATACATCTCAGCATACTTTACAGTTTGTCTAGGTTTGTTTACTTGTTTCCTAGCTTCTTCTGTATTAGTATTAACAACTTGTGGGATGGGCTTCTCAACACTGTTTTTAACATTTTCATCTATAACAAATGAATCACTAGCACTCTCAAAAACATCAGTGTCCTGATTAACCTCTATCTCACATTTAACAAACTTGGGAGGGCCATATTCAAGTATAGGTTCTTGAAAATCTTCTAGGCCTGTATGTGCAAAATCTATGCCTGGAGGTGCTGGAACACCTCTAAGTGGTGGAGGTACAGTGTTGTATCCTAAACCAGACTTAGCCTTACTAGTTATTTGAGCATCTCAAATCTTTTCAATAGACTTAGATTGATAAAACAAGGTGTCAACAAATAAATTTACATTTTCATTCACCTTTTTAAATCTTTCAACCTCTTCTTTTAAAGCCTCATTCACTGCTATCTTATGATCTAATTCTCTTTTAATGACAATCATATCATCACTGAATTTAGATTCATTTCCCTATAATGCTCTAGTTGTTTTTCTAACACAGATATGCCTCTCCTAAGATTTGACACATTATAATTAGTAGCAAACAACTCCGTTCTTTGACTCTCACATAATTCATTAAGCCTTTCACATTCTCTAGTTGCCCTACATGTTTTAGAACAATTTTCAAAATTTTGTACCTCAGAGTCAGAGAAAGCCATGAGAGCATGTTCTGTAGCAATGAAACCAGCTTCTGTCGATTGCTCTTCATCAACATCAGCCATGAAACTCCAATCATAGCTTACACCATCAATTGCCAACATTGCCTTTGGTTCTTCCACTGTTGGCTCTTTCTCCTGCTTATACCAAGTGGATCTGTTATCCTGCTTCCTTGGTCTTCTGCATTCCCTAGCAAAATGTCCCAACTTGTGACAGTTGAAACACTCCACTTTCTTTTTATCAAACCCTGCAGTCTCACTTCCATTAATGTGGATTGGCTTGCCAGTCTTCTTGAAAACTTCCTAGCTCTCATGCTAAGGAGAGCTATTTGCCATTTTATGTCCATCTCTTCTAAGTCATCATCATCTCATCATTGTCAATTGAAGTTGACATCAATGCCAAGCTACTAGAGCTTGAACCTAGCTTTCCTGCCTTCTTTAACCTTTGCTCAATTAGCTTGAAATTATTATATGGGTCATTGAGCTTCATAGTTTCAATTTCAGGTTTGTTTTCCCAAACTGTAACATTAGTGTGAAACTCAGCAGTCAAACTTCTTAGAAACTTCAAGTTGAGGTCTTCCCTTTCCACCTCAATTCCAAACATAGTCAATTGAGTAACCAGTTTCTGTAGTTTGGTGAATATGCTGTCAAGAGATTCATTGCTTGAAGCAGAGAAATTTTCATAGCTTAGTAGCATCATTGCCACCAAACACAGAACAGATCTCTTCAAAAAGTTCTTTTGCAGTTTTGAACTTTGTGAATGCTATTATTTGATCTTTTGGAAGAGTCATAAGCAATGAACTTCTGGCCTTCAGATCATTCTTTCTTTGGGTCCTTTCATCTGTTGTAGTAGGCACAGAAACTGTTATAACATCTTTGTCTCCAATCTTCTCAGTCTTTTGTTGAGGCTTGAAGGAATCACCATTTAAGATGATTTCCCACAAAGCATAGTATGACATAAGAAAGTATTGCTCTATCATGATCCTCCACATCTCAAACTCATTTAGTTTGAGTTTGGGAAGTCTTGGAACAGAAGAGTTTGACTGATTGTTTTCCATCTCCATCTTTGAGTGAGTGAGTTAAGCTTATTCTTGGATCTTCTAAATCAAAGTATCAGAAACCTAGAGCTCTGATACCACTTGATGGATCTAAACACACACCTTGTGTTAGAGATACTTTGAGTAATGTTATTAAGCACGCGGAATTTACTTAGTAACACTTAGAAGATTGTTTATGTGATGTATTGTGAGTGAGAACAGTAGTATGTAACACAAAGCTTCAATATTATTAATGATAATAATACGAGTGATCTTAGCTATCACTAGGGTTACACCTTGAAGCTCTCTAGAATAATTCGTACCTTAGACAATGACCTAGGATCTCCTTTTATAGAGCAAGGAGTCCTTTACAAGATAAGTATTAAGCTATCTAAATAGAATATACACAAGATCTATTCTATACTTATCTATACACGAATACATCAGTTATCTAATAAGCAGTGGTAACTATATATACTAGTAGTGGTAATGAGTTTCCACTGCCAGTGTATTCTTCAGCAGTGTCTTCCACAAGCCTATCAGTGGTAACTGTTAGCTTTATACCCAACAGTTTTTATATTCTGCTGTGCATATCAATATTACTGAACCTAGATGGGCTTAAACGATTATTCAAAATTGGTGTCACAGCCAAGGGCTCTTGATATCTAGGGTTTATACAAGGTTTTTGTGTCGTTGAAAAATCAGGCGGTCGAATGAAATTGAATTGAAGCAGATCTGGTGAAAGATGTCGAACAGAAGCAGTTGTACAAAGGGATCAAGATTTTGGTTGTCGAAGGTCTGATCGGGTTGAAAAAAGATTTAAGTGGCGATAATGATATTCAACACGGTATATTTAATTCAGTCTGTCGTTTATGCATATCCTCGTACTAATTTATTATTATGGCTACGTTTGTTGTGCAAGAGGCACATGATCTTCAATTGATTTAAGTGTAAAGGTATGCTGCATTCAAATAACACTGACATGTCGCATTCATCATGATTATTTTTAAAATTGTATAATGATTATTATATTGAATGTTTGAGAGTCGGTGGAAGATTTGTCCACAGCAGATAACCTAGTACTATTTTTAATCATGAATTAAGGGTATATGATTATTAATTGGTGGGATGAAATTGGTTAAAGGCTGAAAATGTGGGTCAGTTATCAATGTTTGAGTATAGTCGCTTTCATGGATAGATTATTTATTTTACAAGAAAAGTGGATATGGTTTGTCTTTGTATATCTTGAAGATTTGTTTGTGTGGAGGCAAAGTGATAAAAAGATTATTAAATTCTTTGTTACTGCTCTTGAAAGTTTATTGATTGACTGATTGATCGGTGAAGTATTTTGGTTGTCGTCTTTTGGTATTGGTGATTGGTCGATTATACAGTATGGGGAATGGCGGAGCTGAGATTTATTGTTACTTGAAGTCTGCAATATTCGAGAATGGAATATTAAGTTAGTACTGGTTTCAGAAAAGAAGTCATATTTTGTTGCTCTCACATTTATTCTGTTGCTACTTTGTGTCTGATTGAGATTGGTGCTATATTTGTTCTACTTAAATGGGCATGAGCAATTATGGGTGTTCATTAGGCTAGTACTGGTCCAAGTTTATGCTGATACTAATAAGTTTCTTCTGCTCTCACATGGATACTGCTGCTACGCTATGCTAATTCTGCTGCTTTCTCTCGTTCTTGCTGCTTTCACTTGCTACTGCTGTTAGTAAAAAAAAAAGTGTTATTATTGGTACTGTTCGGTTCCTGCTGGTTGGTTTGGTTCCTGCTGGCTTAATTTGGTTTGTGCTGCTTTCGATATAATTGATATAGTATTATATAGGTCCACGGACGCGTTTGGATCTTGAACAATGAAGATGTGTATGGTTCGTTTTGGAGATTCAGTTCATAATATAATTCTTGATTGACAAAGTTACACGCTCTTTATGATACCATACAATTCATGATATAATTATTGAGGAAAAAGAATAAACATAAGCATTGAGTGGTTTCTGGTTGATCCGTTTGAGCTCACTGAGACTATCGGCCATTGCATGTGATCGCCATGCATATATTGACTACAAGAATTATCCAAAGACATTTTATTACATGATATTGTAATAAGCATGTCTTTTTCGCACTGAAGGAAGAGATGATCTATGCTACTGAGTTCATGATTCAAGCAGATTGTTAGTATATTTTTAAGGGGAAGCTTATTGTTCAAAATACTTAACCATCTATATGCATCACTTGAGGGGAAGCGTTTACGAGATGCACAAGACCCTTATTGGATGATTACAAAAAGGGGAAGAAGATTTATGATGTGCAGCTTATTATTTGTGATGACATGTTTTAGCATCATTTCTTCATGCAGATTGTTTTGTAATATCAAATAGGGGAAGATTGTTGGGAATTACAGATTTGAAGATTAGAAAACCCACAAGAAGAAATGAAGAAAGAAGAAACCATGAGGACCTAATATGTAATAGTTAGTTAGCTTTGTTAGTAAGCTAACCTTATTAGGGTTTGTAACCTCCCTCTATTATATAAAGAGGGTAGGCGTCTAGGTTACAATCATCTGATTCATAGATAGTCTCTCTCCAATGAGAGTCTAGAAACGCATAGAGCGTGTAGTAGTAGTAGTTGTTGTAGTAGTTTATTTATCTTTGATAAAGAAAACCTTATTAGTAATGTTTGATTGTGTTTTTATATTCCGCTGTGCATATCAATATTAATGATCCTAGATGGGCTTAAACGATTCTTCACAATTATAAATTTAAAGCTTTTGAAACAAATCAAAGTTTTTTGGCGCCGCTGCCGGGGATTGGTATTGATAAAATCAAGTTGGATAAGTGTTTTGAGACCTTTTTACAATCATAGTCGTACAGTTTTCTGGCAAACTGAAACAAAATTTTTCTTTCTGAGACGGAGTGTACACCGCACTTGCAAGACTGTGCGCCGTATTCTCTGGAAATATTCGAACTACGCCGGTTTTATTTTCAAAACCGCAGTAGTTTTTGGAAAATTTCATAATGTTTATTGAGACAAAAACAAACCAACACAAAAACTTTTTAATGCTTAAATTCAAGGCTGAGAACATGAGAATTGCTCTTTATGTGCTTTTGGTATTTGGATTGATGCATTTGTTTATATGTTATGATTCATCGAAAATACAAAAATATTTGCGTATTTGGTTAATTAGACATTTTCTTGTTTTNCTGATTCTGCTGCTTTCTCTCGTTCTTGCTGCTTTCACTTGCTACTGCTGTTAGTAAAAAAAAAGTGTTATTATTGGTACTGTTCGGTTCCTGCTGGTTGGTTTGGTTCCTGCTGGCTTAATTTGGTTTGTGCTGCTTTCGATATAATTGATATAGTATTATATAGGTCCACGGACGCGTTTGGATCTTGAACAATGAAGATGTGTATGGTTCGTTTTGGAGATTCAGTTCATAATATAATTCTTGATTGACAAAGTTACACGCTCTTTATGATACCATACAATTCATGATATAATTATTGAGGAAAAAGAATAAACATAAGCATTGAGTGGTTTCTGGTTGATCCGTTTGAGCTCACTGAGACTATCGGCCATTGCATGTGATCGCCAAGCATATATTGACTACAAGAATTATCCAAAGACATTTTATTACATGATATTGTAATAAGCATGTCTTTTTCGCACTGAAGGAAGAGATGATCTATGCTACTGAGTTCATGATTCAAGCACTTGCAAGACTGTGCGCCGTATTCTCTGGAAATATTCGAACTACGCCGGTTTTATTTTCAAAACCGCAGTAGTTTTTGGAAAATTTCATAATGTTTATTGAGACAAAAACAAACCAACACAAAAACTTTTTAATGCTTAAATTCAAGGCTGAGAACATGAGAATGGCTCTTTATGTGCTTTTGGTATTTGGATTGATGCATTTGTTTATATGTTATGATTCATCGAAAATACAAAAATATTTGCGTATTTGGTTAATTAGACATTTTCTTGTTTTTAATTGTTTATGCATAATAATTATATGGACTATATGTTTGAACGAAATTCTGAGATATTCTGAAAATTATAAAAAATTTGAAACTGAAAACAGGGGAAGTACGCCGCACTTGTTCTCAAGAACGTCGGTCTTTCCTGGGAATTTTTGAAACAAAATTAAGATTAAAAGGAAAGTACGCCGCACTTGTTGTCAAGTACGTCACACTTTTATGACAAAAAATTCACATAAGACTTTTATCTTGTTTGTTATGATTAAACCGATCCGTCTTTTGATCTTTGAATGTTTACTGATGTTGTTAGAGTGCAACATATCATTTAGTTTTGTTTGTACTAACATACTAATGGTTTGTTTGATGTTATGTTGTCAAATGTTAGAAATGGATCCAAACTCAAGTATTGGACGTGTGTCTCTCGATAAAGGAAATTCTCTTACTGAGAAGGACCAAGTGGAAAGTGAAGGAAATTGGGATGGAGATAGCATTTGGGACACAGCTGACAGTGGAAAACAAAAGGAGGTGAAGGCTTGTACTTTCTTTAGAATGGAAAAAGAAGATGGCACTTGGGATAGGTACATGACACCTTGTTATGTGGAAGGTGTGAATGCTTTTGATGGGGTGATTAATTTGGATTGTGATAAAAACTTTGTTTCTCAAGAGGTGGTGATTGAAAAGAATTGGAAGTATACTAAGCTAGCTAATGGGGAAAAAAAGCTTGATAAAAAGTTGTTAGTGAATTTGGAAGGAGAAATATATGTGGTTGAATTCTATGTAAATCCGGAAGAGGATCATGTTGAACCTACTGTGATACTTGGTAGGGAATTTCTTAGGCAAGATAAAGCCATTGTGAACCTACAACTTGGCATAATAACCCTTTGGCCCGAACCACCTGTGTATGATTCGGAGGATGAAGA
Organism: Artemisia annua; assembly: GCA_014162995.1. NCBI lineage: Eukaryota > Viridiplantae > Streptophyta > Magnoliopsida > Asterales > Asteraceae > Artemisia > Artemisia annua. Next base: position 39,534 of record LBNU01017335.1, read on the forward strand.
GCTTGATGCTTTGCTAGCAAATTTCTCGGTTGAGGAACTTCCACCAATCTCACCAAACCCCAATGATTTCCCAAACTATGTATGCAACATGAGAAAAAGTGCTAGAAACAAAAACAAACCACAAAAAACCTACCAAATGACCTATGATGATGAAGGGACATCATTAACGGTGAACCGTGCAAAAACACAAGAAAAGTTGACTAGGGAAGAGTTTGAAAAAGATGTGCTAGAGAGAGTGATAATACTAAATGTAAAAAGACCCATCATTGAAACCTTGAAAAATTTGGAAAAACACAAAATGTTGCTTGATAGTGTGCTTATAGATAGACTTAAACTTGATGGTGAAGTAACTAGTGAGGAAGAACATGAATTGGCTAAGGAAGTAGTTAAGGACACTACAAGAAAATGGACCTTATATGACACCTGTTAATGTCCTATAAAAATATTTATAGGGCCGTTAACCTAATAGGACCAAAATAAAAGTGTCCCGTAGGAAGGGGTTGTAATAGATATTTAGGACACTTATCGGCGTTCTAATAAACTCGAATATTTTAAAACTAATTCTTTGGTCCTATAAAACTGTTTATGCGACCAAAATGACGTCCCAATAGAAAAAAACGACATTATAGGATGCTATCCGGTGTTCTAATATATGCTTACCCATTTGTTTTGTTTTGGGACACTTTCACGGGGTCCTAACACATATTTTTATAGGACGGAAACATAATGGATAAAGTCTTATTTTAGTACCTAGAAAAGGGTCCTAATACATAGGTGTTTTGTTGGAACTAAATTTGGTCGCATGCTTAGTTAATTCTAGTACCTAATGTATTATTGATCAATGTCATTTTGCTCACAAATATTAAACTATAATCACTACAAATAAATCAAGAAATTATTATTATTCAAATTAGTCACTTACAATACAAAAGTTGCAACATCACTATACAACATGTATTATTGCTAGGAATACGTTTTTCTTATAAAAGATTCGGTCACCCCGAGTATTGCTTAGCATCATGTAGCTCGTAGATTTTATCATATTAGTATGTACGTTGTTAGTATTAGTTAGTATTTGTGGAGTCGGGTCGGTTCTTTACCCACTGTCAGCTCGATCCACAGCCTAGTAGAGGCTTTTTATTTCCATGTAACTATAGATACCCCTCACCTTGCAAGGGTAAGGGTTGGACCTTTCAATCTAATACATCACAAGTTCTTTCACTTTCTCTCTCTAGAAAAGGCTCCCAACTCTTTCTCTCTCTAACTAAACTAACGATCCAAACTAAGTGTGCTATGATGTTTGTGACTTAATAGATATCCTACAATTGGTATCAAGAGCCTAGGTTTCATCTAAGGGCCTTGGAAATTTGGATTTGGTGAAGTTTTTATAGTGTTTTGTTAGTTAGTTTAGTTTCTTTTGAAAAAACATCTTGGTTGATCTCGTTAGTGTTATAGTATGTGTTATGGATGTACTTTTGTGACTAGAGGTGTTATATCTTCTTAGTTTTTCAGTTGGTTTAACTTTATCAGTCGTTAGTGTGAAGCTTGAGTGATTCTTAGTTGGTTTTCTTGGTGGCGGTTAGCTCCTAGGAGAAGCTTCTTGGCAGCGGTTAGTTCCCCTACAGTAGCGGTTTGTTGTATTTGCTATTTTTGGACTAAAGCACAAACTGCTAGATAGTGACTGTTCTGGCGGTTAGTGTCTAGCGTTTAGTACGTTTTTGGCAGTTTGTGTTTTCAGCAGTTACGTGTCTAGCGTTTACGTACTTAGCGGTTACCAAAGTAGCGTTTACCTTTCCAGCGGTTATCTGCCCAGCGGTTACTTGTTCAGCGGTTACCTCATTCCAGCGTTTACCTCATCAAGTCAGCGATTAATTTCTTCAGCGGTTTGCTTATTTCAATGGTTATTTCTCTCAGCGGTTTGCTATATTTCCAGCGGTTTGCCCATATTGTGTGGTGGTGTGTAGTGTTTAACTAAGCTGTGAGAATCTTATTGATTTGTTAATGACTTGTGCTTGGTGAATTGTTACAACTTAAGTCGTTTCGATTAATCTGATTGTGATTGGACGTTGAGAGTTAACTCTTACAACTTGACTTATCACGATTGGATATATTGTCACTTGACTTGTCGGGACTTGACACCTAGTACAAATCCCGTTTAAAGACTACACCATGACAACTACGGTTTCAATTGATGACATCCAAGCTGCTGGGTCCGATACACGTCCTCCTATGCTCGATAGGATTGACTATGAATCATGGTCACAGAGAATACGTCTGTATTGTCAGGGCAAGGAAAATGGTGAGAACATCCTGAGATCGATTGACAAAGGACCATTTCAAATAGGCACCACAAGAGATGTTATTTCTACCGAAGAGGATGGAACAGTCACCTTCGGGATTGACAGACCTCGAACATACAATGATCTTAATGAAGCTGAAAAGAAACGATATGATGCAGATATTCCAGCTTCCAACATTGAGATACAGGGATTACCCAAGGACATCTACAAACTCATTAACTTCAACACAGAAGCCAAAGCTGTTTGGGACAATGTCAAAATGTTGCTAGCTGGTTCAGAACTTACCAAAGAAGATCGTGAATCTCAGTTGTATGATGAATTCGAGCACTTCAAGATGAACCCCGGTGAAAACATCACAGATTACTATGTCAGGTTCCACAAGCTTGTGAATGACATGAGAATGATCAGAATGACAATGCCTAACATCCAACTAAACTCAAAGTTTGTTAACAACATGTCACTAGAATGGGATCGGTTTGTCACAGCTGTGAAGCTAAACAAAGGACTCAGAATCACCAACTATGAACAACTCTATGCTTACTTACAACAACATGAGAAGCATGTGATGTATGATCGTCAGTTGAGAGAAAAACTCAATCCCTCAAATGATTCTCTTGCTCTCATCTCCAGTGTTCAGGGATTCAACCAATCTTCACTTGATTCAATTAGTCACCCTCCTACACAAGCAACACAGAATCAGTCTGCCCTTGGTCAATCATCCATGCAATCACCAAGTGTCAAGAACAATCAACAGGACTCAGGGAACTCTCACATTGATAAAAGGATTGATAATCTCTCCAACCAAGTCTCACTGCTGGTTCAACATTTCAGAACTGCACTTCCTCAAACCAACAACCAACTCAGAACGTCATCTAACCCACGTAATCTTGTTGTTGTGGAAGATGGGCGTGTTGTGGTTCAAGGAAGGCAAAATGTCAACCAAAGGAATGGAGTCCGGGGTAATGTTCAGAATAGGATGGGGAATGCCAATCAAGGACAGGGAAGATAACCCAAAAGTTACAACTGTGGTGGGTTAGGTCACATTCACTGGTACAAAACGTTGTATCGGTCACGCCAAAAATGTGTGATGATATGCATCTAGTCACACACGTTTTTTTCGTTGTGTGTCACCAAAGGTCCCGCCACCGTAGGTGGCCTATGGTCACATTGTTGAGTTCGTGGCCTTTTCCATCTAAAAAGAGTGACCAAAACCTCGAATATGTGTGCACAAATTTTGTTGGATTAGTCATAATCAGTGACCGTAAACACTTTATAGTCACACGAATGTTTTTTGAGAGTAACTATTGTTCGTCCTTTGGCCATACAAATATATAATATATGTGACATTTGAGATGATTTATTCCATTAAATGTGTATTTTGTGTGACTATTTCCCGTCCTGTGGCCACATAAATATTTAATAAATGTGACGTTTGTGATGATTTAGTCACACAACGGGTGTTGTTTTTTTGGAGTTAGTCACATACAATTAACGAAACAGTGGCCAAAAGTGTTAATAAGTGTGACCATATGCTGTTTAAAGTGAAGAAATGTGTATTTTGTGTGACTGTTGCTCATCCAATGGCCACGTGAATTTTATGTTTGTGTGACCTTTTGTAATATTTAGTGACACAATGCATGTTTGTTTTGGGCATATAGTCACATACAATTAAGCAAACAGAGGCCAAAATGGTTAATAAGTGTGATCATATGCTGTTTAAAATGAAAAAATGTGTATTTTGTGTGACTATTGATCATCCAATGGCCACATGAATTTTATGTTTGTGTGGCCTTTTGTAATATTTAGTCACACAAACCATGTTTGTTTTGGGTATTTAGTCACATACAATTAAGCAAACAGTGGCCAAAAGTGTTAATAAGTGTGACCATATGCTGTTTAAAGTGAAGAAATGTGTATTTTGTGTGACTATTGATCATCCAATGGCCACATGAATTTTATGTTTGTGTGGCCTTTTGTAATATTTAGTCACACAAACCATGTTTGTTTTGGGTATTTAGTCACATACAATTAAGCAAACAGTGGCCAAAAGCGTTAATAAGTGTGACCATATGCTGTTTAAAGTGAAGAAATTTGTATTTTGTGTGACTATTGATCATCCAATGGCCACATGAATTTTATGTTTGTGTGGCCTTTTGTAATATTTAGTCACACAACGAATAAAGCAAATAGTGACCAAAACTGTTAATAAGTGTGACTATATACATCTTTTAGTCACATTTAAGAAATAAATATATATCAAAACAAATTCAAATATATTTCAAAACAAATTCAAATACAATAAAATTGTAAATATAAAATTCGTATATAACTCTATACCCTAGGACCTCCTTTTATACACCAAGGAGTCCTAGTCGGCTTACAATACTTTCCTAAGTATCTATAATCTTTTTCATAAACAACTAATACATATCATACAAGCAATACTAACTATATGAAACAACAATACTAACTTATAACTAACAGTTGTAACTAATACACTAGCAGGATTAACTTCGAGCAGTCTTAACTTTGTACTAGCAGTACTAACAGCAGTACTAACTTTTGTACTAATCTCATCATCTGGATATTCTCCGTCTCTGTTTTAAGTAGAAAAGACAAAAGTTAGAAGCACATACAAATATACAATACCCATTTTAGAGATTAGAAAAAATTTACCAAGAGCCGACGGAAAAAGCGGTCTGATGTGTCATCTGCATTCAAATACCCATTTTGCTGCAGTTGTAGAACAAAACGAGCAGATAGTTTAGTGTTATTAATCTATATGAATTTAACAGGGATCTCAAACAGTCACAATGATATGGTTAGAAGTTACAGTATTACGAAATGCAAAAAAACATGCACCAGTCCAGAATAGCACCTAAAACCTACAATGGTACAAAAGGTTAGTAAACCGGTATACCTTATCTTGGAATTCTTTTTCTGCTTCAGAAGATTCAAATCCATTTCCATCATCCCAGCTGGCAGCAGGATGGTTAGCTACCTGTTCCATTAAACAAGTTAGGACCCCAGAATGCTGACTTGAAGAAGGGGCTTTCTTAATTAGAAGAATTCCTACTTAGACTGAGTTATAACCATAAATTAAGCTTGAAAGTATTATAAACATAGAGCCTAAGAAAAACGCCATTAGTTTTACCTGTGAATAATAATCGTCCATTTCTTCCTCTATCTGCTTACGTAACTCATCCTATAAACAGATGTTATGGACTGTAAGAAACCAAGGCACTAATAACGCTGCATAATATAAGATCTGCCAACTATGAAACGGTAAAAATATACATGGGTTGGCTTTGGTGACTGAGATGGAGCATACCCATGCATCAATTTAATTCCAGTCCCTCGAAAATGAACTGTGCCAGAAAATCCAGATGAGGGAATTTTTAGCCAGGTGTCCCATGTATCATCCTCACCCGTGAAAATAGCATGTAGCCCCTGCAAGAAACAAGTATCGTGCTTAATGCTAACATAAAAGACGACAAAATTAGATGTCCCAAATATAAGTTTAGCATCAAAAACCAACATACCGGGGCAGACCCTTGCATATCAACTCGGGCAACAAATAATTTAGATGGTTGAAATGTTCTGCAGTGACAAACCTGGAACGAATAAATGTCAAACACATTACCAAGCAAGCAAATCACTAACATTTGGTACAAATGAAACAGTTTTACAAAAAGCAACCATATTTGAGTTAATTTCCTATATAATAGATGTTATGTTATATCTTTAATTTTAATACATCACTTACGTGATAGCGATAAGCAAACTCCAACTGTTCAGCAACATCCTCCCGGAGTGGAATCCAATCAAGACTCCCTTTAATAAGTCTACCTGCAACGATTACCACCACACGAGTTTATAATCAAAAAAATATTTTAGGCTAGTTTTAATCCACGAAAATCAATATAAATCATTTTATATTCGATTACACATTTAAGAAAATATCAATTAAATATGTGTTTGAGCATACCCATGAACAGAGTAGGATAGGTGAGTTGAGGGTGATGGTGGCTTGACTGTGATGGTGGTTATCTCGAACCAAACAACCGAAGCAAACAAACTTTCCCATACAGTTCCCTTGTCTTGATGACGGTGATGGCGTGGAGGAGCGATGGTTGGTGGAACGACGGCGAGAAAAGGCGGTGAAGTGTGGCGGTGGTGTGAGTCGGTTCTAGAGAGAAGGAGAAGATATGAATAGAGAGAAGATAGATATGACTAGTGTAAGTGTTAGTGTTTTGATTTTGGGAAAAAGGGGCGGGATCTTGAGCGGGAGATTGAAATTTTTGGGGAAAAAGCTAGGGGCAGATCTTGAGCGCGCATTAAAATTTTGGAGATTGAAAGCCTATCAAATGAGCTCGAAATGTTTAATGAGTTTGAGCTCAATCTTATATAAGTTCGACTCGAGTTATTGTTGAGTTCTCGAGCTTGTAAGTAATATAATTTTTTTTTCATTATTATTATTATTTTTTTAATATGTAAGTGTACTAAGTGTAAATATTTATTTTTGGATGTATCAAGCTTTTCGAGTTGAAGTCGAACCGAATTCAATTCTTAGGTTATATTAAATTTCAATTTTAATTTGTGTAAGAAAACACATCTTTACCGATAAATCGATCTTTTCGAGTCAAGCTCAAGCCAAGTTCAAACTTTCTCGATCCCGGATAACATGGTCGGGAGGTCCCTGGATACTTGCTTTTTAGTGTCTGTGTCAAACGGTATACACCTACCAAACCGGTGCAACCCATGCATGACCAGTACTATGATAATGGCTAATTCACATGGGTCATGGGTCATCATATGCATTATGTTATCACTGGTCACATTCCTTAATGGGTATTTGACATCGATCATCTGTGTCATATGCATTGGGTTATAGTTACTTAGAGTGTCATGTTACGACACGTACATCCATAACTATTGACAATTGGTAATTAACATGGGTCATGGGTAATGTGCATTGGGTTATAGTGGCTTTTAGTGTAATGGAAACCATGCATGACCGGTGACATGGTCATGGGTCATGTGCGTTAGGTTATCGCTGGTCACATATTTGACATCATAGGGGTCATATGCATTGGGTTTTAGTTTCTTAGAGTGTCATGTTACGACAAACCGCTCAATCCGAAATCGAAAAAAACCCGAAACCGAAGAAACCAAAACCGAAAAAAACCAAAACCGGAAAACCGCTTATCATGATTCGGTTTCGGTTTTTACTTTTAGATATCCGTGGTTACCCGAACCGAACCGTATATAATATAAATAAATTACCCGCCCCACGATGGATAGTTAAAATCTTCCAACAAACCGAACCGAACCGCCCCGTGAACACCCCTACCAAGCATGCCCTAAAATACAAATGTAGCTTTAATATATACTTATTACTTTTATAACTTTTATTACTTTTTATACTTTTTATACTTTTAATTATTTTTGAACTTATAATATATACAAAGAGTATCAAACACATTTCACTTATTAGAGCACACGGTAAGGTAACACAAAGTTAAAACTNTGTGTCATATGCATTGGGTTATAGTTACTTAGAGTGTCATGTTACGACACGTACATCCATAACTGTTGACAATTGGTGATTAACATGGGTCATGGGTAATGTGCATTGGGTTATAGTGGCTTTTAGTGTAATGGAAACCATGCATGACCGGTGACATGGTCATGGGTCATGTGCGTTAGGTTATCGCTGGTCACATATTTGACATCATAGGGGTCATATGCATTGGGTTTTAGTTTCTTAGAGTGTCATGTTACGACAAACCGCTCAATCCGAAATCGAAAAAAACCCGAAACCGAAGAAACCAAAACCGAAAAAAACCAAAACCGGAAAACCGCTTATCACGATTCGGTTTCGGTTTTTACTTTTAGATATCCGTGGTTACCCGAACCGAACCGTATATAATATAAATAAATTACCCGCCCCACGATGGATAGTTAAAATCTTCCAACAAACCGAACCGAACCGCCCCGTGAACACCCCTACCAAGCATGCCCTAAAATACAAATGTAGCTTTAATATATACTTATTACTTTTATAACTTTTATTACTTTTTATACTTTTTATACTTTTAATTATTTTTGAACTTATAATATATACAAAGAGTATCAAACACATTTCACTTATTAGAGCACACGGTAAGGTAACACAAAGTTAAAACTTAACTCACTGCCACTTCAGCGCTAGCTTTTACCTTTTAACCTTAACTCACTGCCACGTCAGCGCTACATCAGCTTTTACCTTTTAACCTTAACTCTTGACTTTCCACCCCGGTAGCATAACTCACCTTAACTCACCTCAACCCCAATTATTTTCAATTTCAACCCCAAATTTTAATAAATACTTCATTTAAAACTAACATAAACATTTATAAAACACAAATTATATAAAACATCTTAATTAATTAAACTACGATACTTAAACATAAAACATCTTAATTAAACTACAATTATTAAAAAGAAAACATCTTAATTAAACTATGATACTTAAACATAAACTACGATTTAAATAAACTACGATTCAAGAAAACGAATCATCCGACACATAGCCCTCGTGACTCGAATAGGAGGCACTCGAATCGTCCTCACTCGATGGCACACGGTCTATTCCCATTGCCCATCGCCATTCTGCTCGGCGGTTTCTCCGATCCTGTTTAGCTTTTGCTCGCTCCTCACGAGCTCTTGCCTCACTTTCTTCCTCTGCTTCAACACGTAACAATTCTTGCATATTTTGCTGAAACAGTTCTTCATCAGTCAACCCTCTCCAAATGGGTTGATCGGGTTGTTGTTGGACAACCGGTGGATTGACAACCGGTGGATTAGGCACCGGTTCATTATCCGGTGTGAATACCGGAAAGATGTTTTCCGGTGGAGTGTTCACCGGTGCATTCGGAATGTTGCTTGAACTTGGGAATTGCTGGAAAAAGTCATGGTGACTTGGGAATTGCTGGGAGAAGTCACGGTGAGTTGGGAATTGTTGGGAGAAGTCTTTGCAAGACATTGTTTGAGAGAATTGTATACTTATTGGTTTTAAATCTTTTACTACTTTCTATACCTTTAATAACTTTTAAACTTATAGTATATACAAAGAGTATCAAACACACTTCACTTTTATACTTATAGTATATACAAAGAGTATCAAACACACTTCAATTTTAAAATATAGAAAGAGTATACAACAAACTTCACTTTTAAACTTATAAAACACACTTCACACATTTCAACATAATCCTCTCTTTCTCTCTCACACTCACAGTTACAACTCAGTTGGTTACAATTGTCTTAAACGGACCTAGGGTTTTGATCCTTTATTCTCAATTTTGTCTTAAATTTGTTAGAGACTTGTTACTTTATGTATAGATTTATTTTGTGTTGTTTTTGTGAATAATTAGAGCAAAAGAGATATTAAAGTGTGTTTGGATTAGCTTATTTTGTGTGGTTATTGGCTTATTGAGTTTTGGGAAAGTTAATAAGCTAACTGTTTGTTGGCTTATAAGCTTATCCACTTAAAATAACATAGGCATCCCCAAATCTCAAAACGCTGATAAGATGACAAATTAATATAATCCAAATATCCCCTTAGAGCTATTTATTCTTAGGCTTAGATTGATTATCTGTTATAAGAATTGCGTTGCATTTGTATTGATAGAATAAGGAAGAACATGTTGTGTTGTTTTTGCGAATAATTAGAGCAAAAGAGATATTAAGGTTTGCTTGGATTAGCTTATTTTATCTTAGGCTTAGGTTGACTATCTGTTATAAGAATTATGTTGCATTTGTATTGAGAGAATAAGGAAGAAAAGTGGCAGATGTGTGTGCGAATATTTAGGCTACAACATCCAAGTATCAAAGATGGCAGAATTTTCAAGTTTTTTATGCCTTGGAAACCTTAATATGTACAGCCTTGTAATGAGGATTGAGAATTTGGTTTTTATACGTGTTATATCTGTTAAAGTAAAATTCATATGTTTTCAACTTGTTATTATTATATGTACAACCCACTAGCTGGTTATTATTATATGTTCAACTTGTCATTCATGAACGATTAGCTCACTAATGTCGTAGAATCTACATAATTAATATGTATGTTTGTCACATCTAAGGGAGCAATATAAATGATAGTAAGAATCTGTTTTCTAATAAATTAAAGCTCAATATCAGGGCAGATCTATCTAACGTTGCAGATCGGTTCCCTTGCATAATTTGGAAAACGTCTACTACCGTTATTAGACGCTGTCCAAAAAACAAAGCAATGGAACCTTTCTGCAACGCTAGATAGATCTGTCCTGATAATTGAGACGTCTTCAATGCAATAATGATATAGTGTGTATTGTTCATGATAGGCCACACTCCTTCATTATCGCATTCAAGATGAGTGATGTTACTTAGACTCTATTCTTTACTCAACATTTGTATCATATTGACCTTTTATCCCATTTTGAACTACACAAGTCCTAAAATTAGTACTTGTGTGCCGATTTGTAGTAGGTGCCCACATTACTTGGTGGATGAATGGTTTAACTTTATAAATGAGTCTGGAATTTCAACATACCTTTCCCTTCTAATTTCCCATACAGTTCCTTTTGTGTTTTCAACAATCTATCAATGCGCCTAGTGCAGGCCTTTGCTCAAAGAGAGTTGAAACGACAAAAGGAGCTGTAGGCGGGAACTTAGAAGGGTTACGTATGTTGGTTTATTGCATTCCATTCTTTTTTATGATCTAAAACCAACCATCCACCAAGTAATGTGGCCATTGGAGTTCCAAGAACAAAGATTGTTTCAAACACACCCTGAATTGCAACATTGACTGTTTTTGTCCACATCAGTTGACTGTTTTGTCCTTGGTCTTTGCACACCTGCATTTTTGGCCTTGGTACTGCAAATACTATTTTTTTCTCATGTTTGCACATATGAAAAAGTAATGTCATGACTGCACAATTTCATGCCTGCAAGAAGGGTAACAAACACTATTTTTTTCTTCACTGTCAGTTGACTACTTTTTG
>LBNU01017335.1:50876-69520 GCA_014162995.1 Artemisia annua
ATTTAATGTGTAAAATTAAAATGATTACAATTAGGCACGAGTAATTAGTGCATTTCACATGCTAATGTGACGTTAAACTTGGTAAATTGCAATAATCTTTAATGTTTAGACTTTCAAAATTCCCTACAGCTAAGACTACCATAGGCGTTTTGATGTTAATGTATCCTTTTTTAAGGCCACTTAGCATTCAACAAACACTTTTTAAAGAATTAATCTTATAAGAAAATGGCTGGAAACAAGAAAAGAACAAGGTCCGTTTCATTCAAGAAGAAGCGCTCAAAGTAAGTAAACTTTTGTACACGTAAACATTCAAACCACATTGCTTCATGCAACTTCTGTAAATTTATCATCTAATGCTTATTTGATTTCAGGAAACCACGTTTTGAAGGAGAAAGTTCAAAAGGTATGCTTATGTCATATGTTCAATAAAAAAACAGTTCAAACTAATGTAACCATGTATAAGGATTAATTTGATATACATATTTGATTCTCTTAATGTATAGTATTGATCAATAAATCTTTATTTTATGCAGGTAAGGAAGAGAAGGTGTTTGACATTAACGAGTGGTATGAGTGGTGGAGTTCTGGAAGAAAGGAGGCAGCACGCAAAGCAAGTTTGCGTCAAATTGCCAAAGATGATAAGGAATTCAAGCGATCAAAGCCGCAGGTTGGTTCAGTGGAAGAGGATGCGGCTAATGTTGGATTTTCGAGTGAGGAAGAGGACTTCGTCATTAACTACGATAATCTGCATTTGGCTTTTGATCCGGAGAAATCTCCGAAATTTAATTGTTAAACTTTTTATGTATGAACAATATTTTAATTTACTTTTAATTTGTTATGGGATTTTTTTTTTGGTTTATTATTATATGATTTTTAACTTTCTTGCTTCATTAAATCAAAAAAAGATGAAAAAATTATCATATACATATTGTTATAATCAAAAAAATTATGTTAGTCTAGAATTATGCCTAGCAATATTAATTTATGCTTAGCAGCATTAAGTTATGCCAAGCAGCATTAAGTTCTGAGTTACTAGCATTCACCCAAATTCCATTCCAAACAGCTTTTTCTTTGCCTTTGCTGCAAAATGTTAGTCTAGAAACAAAGAAAACACAAGCCATAACATATGCACAATGATCACAACATCTAATTATACTTAGCAGTTCTAAGTATAACTAGCAGCATTGTAATGGGGCAAATGAAGAGTCAAGACTAATATTCTGAACTCAATTCATCCAGTGAATATCAAATTAGACTCAAACTAGAGAGACTACAAATAATACTCACATACATATTTCACAATGTGACTATTTTGAATGTATTGGTCACATATAATACCCTTATAATGTGGCCATAAACATCATTTAGATATGCATTTGTGATATGGTGTGACTATTGTAAAGCCTATAGTCACATGATCGTACTTCAATTAAATGTGACTATACACATTAGGATTTGGCAAGCAAACACACACTAAACTTTAGACACACATATTAACTTACGTGACCATATGTATCGAATTTTCGTTACACTTAATCATGTTTCTATGGTTTCGTGTGACCATATAGGACATTTGGACACACTCTTCAAGTGTGCGACATATATTTGTCACTTTTAAATGCATATCATGACTAACGCTTCAAAATTACTTTTCAGTTGTCACACATTTCAAATTCATATGTGGCTAAGTATTTAGCAAAGAATAGCAGTCACGTTTAAATAATGTGTGACAAACTTGACTATATAATTTAGCCACATACACAATTACTTCATGTGACCATATATCTATTTTGGTCACGCTCTTCACTTGTGTGACATATATTTGTCACATATGTATATCTGTAGTGTGACTAATGTTTAAAGCTGATTTGTATCGGTCACACGTCCCAAATTAAACGTGACTAAATGATCGAAAAATATTTACCAGTTACCCTCTAGTCACATAAATACACAAATGTTTGACATATATCTTCCGAAATGGTCACACAAGTCGGATAGAGTGTGGCTGTTTATTTTATTTTCATACATTTAGTTACGTAAATATGTTACAGTGTGACCGTTTGAAATCGACCATGTGTGACGATAGGCCATTTTTGTACTAGTGATTGCAAGGAACTGCACTCAACCAAAACGTCCTCAGAACTCTGATTACTTCAAGGATAAGATGTTACCGATGCAAGCACTAGAGAATGGAGTATTGTTGGATGAGGAGCAACTGCTGTTTCTTGCGGGTGATGAAGGGAATACATTTGATACCGATGTGGATGATCAACCAGTTCAGGATTTAGCTCTCAACGATCCAAACATCTTCCAGGACGAAGATTGTGATGCTTTCGATTCTGATGTTGATGATGAGCCCACTGTACCAACCATCTTCATGGCCAATCTATCATCTGCAGTCACATCACCGCAACAATCTAGTTCCCCCAATTCATCCGTCATATCTGAGGTACTAAAATTGTATGACACATACGAAATGTGTGATGTACCTAAGATTCTCAATGAAGTACATCAAACTAATGTTGTCACTCTAGATGATGTTGATTTGGAAAACAGCAATGTTAACCCAATTCAACAACATGTGGATCACAACAAAAAATCTGATGTACCTAGTCGAGCATCTTCCATTGCATGTGTAGATAATGTGATGCATGAACAAAGGATTCATAACAAAGTAAATCAAACAAACGTTGTTGAATCAAATACTGCTGATATGGGAAATAGCAATGTTATCCCCTATGAACAATATGTTAGTTACAACGTCGAGTCTGTTGTACCAAATGATGAATCCTCTGTTAACGATATGAGTGAATTAGATGAATACACTGCTATTGTGCCGGATGATACCTTGACTACTAGGATTAATATTCTTAAAGATCAAGTGAATATGTATCAACAACGTGCAAAATTTGAGTTAACCGAACGTGAGCAAAAAATGGATTGGCAAATGTGTACATATACAACTGAAAGAAACTTAAAGGAAGAAGCTTTAAGAATGGAGATAAAATCTTTACAAGATCAAATTGATCAAACTGTTAAACAAAAACAGGAGATTCAGGAAAGTGTAACCGCACTAAAACTAGATTTTCAAAGTAAAGAAACTAAACTCTTAAATGACTTTTCCAATCTGAAAGCAATAAAGAACAAGCTTGAAAATAAGTTGTACACACAAGGCCAAACCATTCAAACTGTTCAAATGATGTATAAGCACATTAAGTTGCGTGATGAACATAGCAATAAGGATGTAGGAGTGCCTAAAACTAACTTTCTTAGGAGCATTAGTGCCTCTCAACCTGCCTTATATGATGCTAATGTGATGCTTACGCCTAATCATAACCCCCTTATGTGCCTAATACTGAGGAGATTGATGAGACAGCATCTGTCAATAGAGAAAGATTAGAGAATAAAATGAAGGATCCCAAGTGCATTGAAAAACGTGTCAACATCAAACCCCATAATTACTATGAACATAATCGATTGACCGTTTTGTGCCCCAAACTAGGTTAACACCAGAACAGATTTTTTGGCCTTTAGATGTTGAGAAAATGAAAGCTAAAAAACTTAAGGCCACAACTCCTCTTAAGTTTGCTACCCCAACGGTGTATCCTCCCAATACACTGATGCACCTAGTTCAGTTAGCTTTTCCCACACAATATAAAACTCTTATTAGCATCTACGTTCTGTATCAAATGTTTGCTAATTTTGACAAAACATGTAAAAAGAGAATTACACCAACGGGAATCACTGAGGGTAAAAGGGGTTTTGAATTAACAAAAGAGTGTTACCTAACTGAAGTCATTCCATTTTTTTAAACTAATCAAAGAACACTTTGAGGGCATGCAAATGTCTCTTCAATCCAAGATAAGAGAAATGAAAGATGTGTTTAAGAATTTGGAACATGAGGGAAAACAAACGGCTATAGACCTTCAACATAGTGAAATTGCAAGGAAGAATGCACTAGTCATGAATGATACTTTGATTGCTAA
The DNA here is from genome assembly GCA_014162995.1 of Artemisia annua. Classification (NCBI taxonomy): domain Eukaryota; kingdom Viridiplantae; phylum Streptophyta; class Magnoliopsida; order Asterales; family Asteraceae; genus Artemisia; species Artemisia annua. The sequence goes on from LBNU01017335.1 coordinate 54,863, forward strand.
ATGCATTGCACAAGATGTGTTTTATACTGCCACTGATTCGTCATTAACTGCTTGCCAATTTCATGAAATGTCTATTGCATTAAATACCTTTCAGAATCGTGTTGTTCAGCTTGAGGGGGAGAATTTGAAATTGCAAGAAAAAATTCAAAACGATGATCATGATAACATGGTCGGGCATTTTTCGAAACTAGAAGTTGATAATCTTAATTTGCAATTAAGATATCAACATTTAGAAGAAAGAATTAAAATACAAATGCCAAAACATCCTCGGATGCTCCTGAATTTGATGCATATTTTGAATTAGCCAAACGGGATGAAAAAATTCAAGCTCACACTAACACGATTTGAAAATTGAGGGCTCAAATTGCCCGATTGAAGTCTAATAAGAGTGATGTGATTGAATCCCAGAAACCTCCGTCTTTAGATTCTCAGAATTTTGAACTTCAAAACATCATCAACCATCTCAAATATGAAAACGATTGTTTTCAAGCTGAAAACTCAAAGGTAAAACAACATTACAAAGAGTTATATGATTCAATTAAGATCACACGTGACAAAACCAATGAAAAAATAACTTCTTTGTTAAAGGAAATTGAGAATCTAAAGACTCAGGTGAAAGGGAAAATGCCTGTCACTGCATGTGATAATGTTCTCTCTAAGGTCTGTAAATGTAAAATTTATGCATGTGATGCCATAAACATTCCGCTTCCTCTTAGGAATAATGAGTTAGTCCATAGTGATTACCTTAGATATCTTAAGGATTGCCTTGAAATGCTTCGTGAGACCATTGAAGAGAATAGAATGGTGAGACCTGCTGATGACACCATCATTGACATATGTTTCCTCACCAATAGATCACATGAACTCTTAGACTATGCCATTGGTACATATCCAAAAGCTGTTAGCATGCCAAATAAGCTTAATGTATCTTCTTCTAAGATTAAGAACAAGCATGTGACCTTTAATGTGCCTTTGACATCATCTGAACTTAACACACCATCTACCCAAAAACAAACAGCAGTGCAACGATCTAATGTTCCCGTCATTAATTCTACAGGAGTAAACATTGACATTAAAGCTAGCGGGTCAAAGCCTAGTTGCAATACAAGGAATGATAGGACTTCGCCAACTAAGAGTGCTCAAGGGAAGAAAGTAGAAGACCACCTTAGGAACAATAAGATTGATCTGAATGTTATGAATCGTGTTGATTCTAGTATTAGCTTTAGGCATACTACAATTAATTCGAATTCTGATGCTACTTGTAAGATCTGTAATGACTGTTTAATTTCTGGTAATCATGATGAGTGTGTTAAGACATTTTTGAATGATTCTAAGTTACTCCCGGTTAATAATGTTGTGAAACATAAACTGGAAAAACGTGTTTGGAAAGCTATAGGAAAGAAATTCACTACTGTTGATTATCTTTGGAAACCTACTGGAAGAAATTTCACTTTAGGAAGTCAGTGCCCTGTAACCAAATTGCCCAATCTTAAGCTCTCAAATATTAGGGTATGGAAGGCAACTGGTAGGATCTTTCCTTTAGTGACACAATGCATTAACCATAGTGCACCCACGTGTAATGATGTGCCTAATAATACCACTGAACTTTCCAATTCTGTTTCCAGTGAATATGCTTGTGCTAACCAATTAGACCCCGATTGTGCTTGGGGATCCACGTTTTTCAGTTATCCATATCTTTCTGGTTTCAAATGCAGGTCGTACAAATCGTCCTTTGGTATTTGGACTCAGGCTGCTCAAAACATATGACTGGGGATCGCTCACGGCTCAGAAATTTCGTGAAAAAGTTGATCGGGACTGTTAGATTGGGGAATGATCATTTTGGTGCTATAATGGGTTATGGCGATTATGTGTTTGGTGACAGCGTGATTTCTAGAGTATACTATGTAGAAGGGCTTGGGCACAATCTGTTCTCCGTTGGTCAATTTTGTGACTCCGATCTTGAAGTAGCCTTTAGAAAACACACTTGCTTTATTAGAGAATTGGATGGTGTGGATCTTCTGAAAGAGTCGTGGCACAAATCTCTACACCATATCCATTGAAGACATGATGCGGTCATCACCTATTTGCTTATTATCCAAGGATTCAAAGAACAAGTCATGGCTGTGGCATTGTCATTTGAATCACTTAAACTTCGGTATCATCAATGAGCTCACTCGTAAAGATCTTGTTCGAGGCCAGCCCCGGCTAAAATATGAAAAAGATCATCTTTGCTCTGCTTGTCACCTGGGTAAAAGCAAGAAACAAACACACAAACCCAAATCAATCAACACCATTATGAAAGTTCTTCATACCCTTCACATGGATCTGTGTGGACCAATGAGAGTACAAAACATCTTTGGGAAAAGATACGTGTTAGTGATCGTTGACGACTACTCTCGGTTTACATGGGTAAAGTTTCTGAGATCCAAGGATGAGACACTGGAGATCATCATTAAACTTATCAAACAGCTGCAAGTTGGACTCAATAAAACTATTAGATTCGTTCGCACGGATAATGGAACTGAGTTTGTCAACAAGCAACTTACTCAANCTACTCTCGGTTTACATGGGTAAAGTTTCTGAGATCCAAGGATGAGACACTGGAGATCATCATTAAACTTATCAAACAGCTGCAAGTTGGACTCAATAAAACTATTAGATTCGTTCGCACGGATAATGGAACTGAGTTTGTCAACAAGCAACTTACTCAATTTAATGAAAACCTTGGAATAAGTCATCAAAGGAGTATACCACGAACACCTCAGCAGAATGGAGTCGTTGAAGAACGAAACCGTACCCTTGTAGAGGCTGCTCGAACCATGCTGATATTTTCTAAAGCTCCTATGTTTCTCTGGGGAGAGGCAATTGCAAATGCTTGCTACACCCAAAATCGATCTCTGATTCATCCTCTTCACGGCAAAACCCCCTATGAGCTAGTGCACGACAAAAAACCTGAGCTTTCATTTCTACGAGTGTTTGGTGCATTATGCTACCCAACTAACGATAGTGAAGACTTGGGAAAGCTGAAGGCGAAAGCTAATATTGGGATCTTTGTTGGTTATGCACCAGATAAGAAGGGTTACCGAATCTACAACAAAAGAACCCGACAAATCATGGAAACCATTCATGTCACGTTTGATGAGCTGTATGAGCATACGGCTCCTGAACACTCCAGTTCTGGACCCGCATCTACTCTTTTGACCCATGGACCAATTAGTTCAGGGCTTGTACAGTCTTCCACTACTGCTGCTCCTTATGTACCCCCCACTAGTGAGGAATTGAAGAAGTTATTCGATCCAATATATGATGAGTATTTTGAACCCCAACAGATCATCGAGCCGAAACCGCAAGTCATTGGTCCTAATGCTGCTGCTAATGATGCACCTCAAAATACAAATGGGCCATCCGTCTCTATCTCCTTTAGTTAAGATGCTCCATCATCTAGCCATACTCAACCTACGCTCAACGATCAATCTTCTTCAGAACATCAAGGAGCTGCATCTGAGAATTCTTTTGAAGTGAATCCCTTTGCTCAACCAGCTAATGAACCATTTGTCAACATATTTGCTCCTGAACCATCCAATGTGGCAACTTCTTCAGAGGACTCAAACACGGCTACTTCAGTCCACAATCCTCAACATCATGAGCATCTCAGAAAATGGACAAACGATCATCAAATTGACAACATCATTGGAAATCCATCTCGCCCTGTATCCACACGTAGACAACTTGCCACCAATGCCTTGTGGTGCTTCTTCAACTCCATACTGTCTAAAGCTAAACCAAAGGATTTCAAAGAAGCTTTGACTAAAGAGTCCTGGTTCACTGCAATGCAATATGAAATTCATGAGTTAGACCGACTAGATGTATGGGAATTAGTACCTCCTCCAGATTGTGCTATGATTATCGCTCTCAAGTGGATCTTCAAAGTGAAGCTTGATGAACATGGTGAAGTTCTGAAAAACAAGGCTCGACTAGCGGCCAAAGGATACAGACAAGAAGAGGGTATAGATTTTGAAGAATCATTTGCACCCGTTGCTAGAATTGAAGCCATCAGGATCTTTCTTGCTAACGCAGCTAGTCAGAATATGATTGTCTACCAGATGGATGTAAAGACTGCATTTCTAAATGGTCACTTAAAGGAGGAGGTCTATGTAAGTTAACCTGAAGGGTTTGTGGACCCTGAACGTCCTAATCATGTCTATCGCTTGAAGAAGGCACTGTATGGACTTAAGCAGGCACCAAGAGCATGGTATGACACTCTATCCAAGTTCCTTCTAGCCAACAAATTCACCAAGGGTGTTGTTGATCCTACATTGTTCACCAGAAAGTCGGGCAAGCATCTACTTCATGTTCAAATTTATGTAGATGACATTATCTTTGCTTCTTCTGATCCTATGGAATGTGATCGTTTTTCACAAGAGATGAGTTTCGAGTTTCAAATGTCCATGATGGGACAAATGTCATTTTTCTTGGGGTTGCAAATCTCTCAAAATCCCAACGACATCTTCATCAATCAATCCAAGTATGCTACGGAAATCTTGAAGAAATTTGGATTTGAATCATGTGACTCAGTCGACACCCCTATGGTAGAAAGATCAAAATTGGATGAGGACATTGTGGGGACTCCAGTCGACTAAACAAAGTACCGCAACAAGATTGGATCCCTAATGTACCTCACCGCTAGTCGGCCAGATCTTTTATTTGTTGTATGCATGTGTGCTCGATATCAATCCAAACCTACCAAAAAGCATTTGGAAGCAGTCTAAAGAGTCTTCAAGTATCTTTAAGGAACAATCTACATGGGTCTCTGGTACCCTAAAGACACTGCTAAGGCTCTCACTGCCTACTCTGATGCTGACCATGCGGGGTGTCAAGATACTCGTCAAAGTACTTCAGGTGGTGCTTAATTTCTAGGAGATAAGCTGGTGTTGAATCTATGTAACCTTGATAGATCTTGTAGCTCTCGTTGATCGTTAGCAGTGTCTATGTAATCACAAACACTCTAATAGAGAATCTCCAAAGCTTGTATTCTAATGCGGAAAACAAATACGAACATAAACAATGAATACTAAGAACGTTTAATCCTCTATGGATTTTTATATTAATAACTTATAAACTCGTTCATTACATTGAACATAAACTTGTGTTCCTTTTATAGACAAGGAACCCTAACCTAAACCGTTTCACAAGAAACGTATATTCTATAAACTTTTAAATGATATGCATTATCTTTTCCTAATATTACTCATGCATATCCTAACTACATTACATAATGCGCGGTTTAACTATATCCGCAGAAACTAAATATGCTGAAACTATGTCTTCAGCAGTATCACATCTTCAGCAGAATCTGTGTCTTCAGCAGATTCCTTCAGCAGTAACCATCAGTAGAATTCTCACTTAGCAGAATTCCCAACAATCTTCCCCTAATCTCGAATTTGACAGGGTTAAGTTCAAGATTCCTTGATAGGTCAGTAATCACAAAAATTGAAAGAGGATTGTCTTCAAACATCAGCAGCAAAGAACCAAAAGGATGACATCTCTATGATGAATAACCTTGAAACACCATATCTTTGCAGCAACATATGACATTAGATACATCAAAACAAATAAGTTTCATACTATTCTCATCACATCCAGGTGTGTTAACTCCTGTGAGAGGTGAATCATAGAAAATAATGGATTTGATGTCTCTTTACCAATAGCCATCACTACTGGAGTAGCCAAATGTTTAAGTTCAAAAACCATGGTACACTGATAACCATATGATTTTTAGTAAATCATCAACTATAAACGGATTTGAGTTGTCTTTACCTGTAGCCGTTTGCTCAGGACTAGCCAATTCTTAAAGGAAACATCCTTGGTGAATTGATAACCAATATGGATTTCCACTGCCTTTACCACAAGCCATATACTTATGGGCTAGTCAAATCTTAGGATTTTCACAGAATAAGATCCATGGTGAATTGATGATCATTCAACTCTCAGCAATGAAGTATGGGTGAGTTGAGTACCCTATGGTTTTGAGCAAACCATTACAGCTATCAACAGATTTGATGTGTCTTTTCCAAAGCTGTACCTTTTGTACTAGCCAACTCTTTGATAGACACAAGTCACATCTGGTGAGTTGAGAACCATCAATAGAGTTACTATAAAACAAACCTGCAAGCAGTTAGTACAATAAAACACATTTTTTACTAGAAATAAAAATAAAAATATACAACAATTACCCCAAAGAAGTATCAATGGTGACTCCATGTTGTGCTTTCATACCCATTTTGAACTGGATACTTCTCCTTACAGCTTTAACCAATTGCTCAGCATGAGTCATGTCATTGCCACACACATCACAAGGAACAAGCAGCTTCATCTCCAACATTTGATTCAGAATCCTTAGAGAGATGGGATATGTAATCTCAGCACACATGTAGAGAACCTTGCCAGCATCAGTAGACAACACATGAACATTGGGTAGGGGATAAAATTTCCAATTAGAAACCTCCCATCTTGACTGTCCCATCCAAACATCAAAGCCTCTACTAAGATGAAAATTTGAATCAAACAACACAGTCAAATCTCCTCTCAAATACATACCACTCCCAGTAGGTTCTTTGTTCTTATAAAAAGAGGTGACCCAACTATACATATTCAGCAGATCCTGTCTATCCACAAAAGTTAAAATTTCACTCAGAAAAGAGAAATATTTAACTGTCCCATCTGCTCTGTGGATAACATTGATGTCCTGATCCTTGTATTGAACTGGTAGAACCTCCCAACTAACCAAAGGAACATGAGGAATAGGATCTTCACCATCATCCTCCTCAACCATAATATATTCAGAATCATCTAAGGGAGTAACCAAACTAGTAGGAGGTCTCTTCCTGCCCTGAGTCTTTCTTCTTGTGGCAGTAGAAGATGCATCAGTAGTATCTGGCTCAGATTTAACTGGAGTTGAGTCAGGAACTGAAGTGTCAGCAGGAACATCTGTAGATGCTTCAGCAGGAACAGATTGCTTAGCAGGATCTGGAACTGCTTAAGTTGTCTTAGCATGATCTGGAACTACTGAAGATGTTTCAGCAGGAACATATACTGAAGTATCAGCATCCTTAGGCACATCAATAGTAGCTCTAGGCTCTGTAGCCCTTGCAAGATCAACCTTATCATCTTCAAGCATCTTTTGAATAGCTTCCTCACTTAATATATCTTCCATAATTTGCTTCTTTGTTCGTTGCCTAGTAACTGGTCCTGTATGAACCATAGGAGCCTTTCCCTTATCAGGTAGACCAGAAGATTCAGCAGGATGAGGTGTATCAGCAGGAGTCTCATATGTAGACTTCAGCCTTTTAGAAGGTGGTTCCTCAAGTGTTTGCTGAACAGAACTCTTCTGGCGTAAAGACATAATGTAGTTATAAGCACGCACTAGTTTCTCATGAGGCATATTCCAAACCTTGGCTTTACTCCATCAAGAATTAAACACAGCTGGACTCATATTTTTCACCACCACTCTCATAGTATGAGTTATTTCAGCTTGAGTGGGAGGTTTGGTCAATTTAGCTTTGGTTTTCTTTGCATCCTCTTCTTTCTTCTTTCTCCTTAGCAAGGCAATAATGTCATCAGTAGTAGCATTATCACCCAGTAGATCCCTAGCAAGAGAAGCATTGGAAGCAATTTGAGCTCCAATATTCATCCAGTCACTCTCATCAACTCAGCTACCCTGGCATCCAGCTCTTTTCTTCTTTCTGGTGGTAAAGTAGACACATAAGTAGCCTGCACTCTATCAACCTCTGCATTTAGCTTTGCCTGTTCTTGTTCAGCCAAAGCTTGACTCTTCAGAAGCTCCTCATGTATCTGAAAAAGTCTCTCTTGGGCAAGTACTTCCTCCTTAGTGATCTCATCTGTACCAAGATCCTGATCTACCACATGAATTTGAGCTTGTTCAGTAGCCTCAAACAGCTTATCAGCAGAAGAAGGTGCAGCATCATGAATCTTTGGAGAAGAAGGCTTTGCAGGTTCAGCAGATGCAGAAACATAGTCAGAAGTATCAAGATGATCAGGAGAAGGCAACTTGACAGAAGTATCATCATGATCAATATCCATGAATTGAACACCAGCATCAGCAGCACCAGACTGCTCTTTTGGACCTATACTTGGACTCAGCACCTTAGGAGTGTCAGCAGTTGCAGGTTTTGGAGATGGAGAGAGTTCAACCTCTGTAGCTTCAGCCAACATATGAAGAGGATCAAGAGAGGCAGATCCCTTTGTTGCAGTCGCAGCAGGAACCTCCAACTCATCCTCTGAATCAACCACAAATTTTCTTTTCTTTTTGTTTGCCAGTTGAGCTTCCAAAACCTTGACTCTCTCTGTCAGTTCACTTATTTGACCCCCAAGATTTGTTTTGGTCTGCAGTAACTCTCTTTCCAAGTCACCAACTTGTGCAACATACCTGTTTAGCAACTTATAGACAGTGGTTAGTGAAATGTGGTCCTCAGCTGTACCATCTGGTTTACCAGAGGTTTGGGGAGCTTCATTGGACCTGTTAGGAGACATATGAACATCATCACCAGTAGTGGTGGTATCAATCAAGACCTCTCTAGCTGGGCTAGAAGTCTGAGGTGCAGTGAATATTAGTGTCTCAGTATTAGGTTCAGTAGCAAATGTGTCTAAGAACTCATCAAAATCACCAAACTCGTCAGTCATGGGCGTCTGTTCTACATTCCTAGGGTCAACAGATCCTTCACCAGCATTAGTGGCTGGTTCCAGAGGATCAGCAGAATGCTCATCAGGAGCAATAGGCCTAGGAGAAACCACCTGTTGTTCATCAGCAGCCACTGAGGTTGAAGCCTCAGCAGCATCCTTAGCTGCGGATGCATTTGCATCAGCAGCTTCAGGAATAGGTGGAATACCACCGTCAGCAGCATGAGGACTAGGTGGATTATCACCTTCAGCTGCATCAGCATTGTCACCAGTAGGCAACATAGCTGGAGGTAGAGGCCAATGGGTGCCAGAAAAACCACTCTCCATGTTTGAAAACACTTTAGAAGCTATTTCATTAACAGGTGTGTGTGTTCTATCTACTGTTTCAATACCTATGATGATTTGAAGAAACCTAGGGTACATATAAAATTAATTCTTAACAGCCTGAATATTACTAATCATGCCCCTAAAAATATATCTAGAAAAATTAAAATTGGTACCCTTGGAGATATTAGCAACAGCACAAGCCACATGAGTAGAAAATTGATCCAGACCTCCTGTCTTATTACTCATGCACTTCAACAAGGTATGCACCAGAAACTTCCATTTTGGGCAAAAGAGCCTCTTGTACCACACCTTGCCATCCCCTAGATAACCAATAGCTCTCAACGCTGGAAGTATCACAGACTTATCTTCATGATATTCACCATCCGCATCTTTTAATTGAAGTTTGATGCGGATCAATGACTCAGTGACCACATACTTTTTCCCATCAATCCAAGCAACAATTTCAATCTCAGCTTCTGCTATCACAGCCGAATTCCAAAATTGTGTGACCAATGATTCACACACTAGATCCGGACAATGTGTCAGAGCAAAGTGGAGATTAGACCTCTTCAAGAAATCTACCATAGGTTCAAATACTTCTTTTCCTTTAACTATACCCAGTAAAGCAATTAGGTTGTGTTCACTTTTAAACACAAGGTTTGCCATAGTGAAATTATGAGAAAGAAATGATCTTGAGAGGTTAGAAATGGGTTTGAATTTATAACGAGTGGGATGTAGTTATTTTGGAGTGGGATACACACGATTGGTTATATAAAAAAGTTACCAAGAATCGTGGGGGTTAGTTGACAACGAATCTTTAGAGAATCGTTTGACTAATTTTGACTTTATAACTTACCCAAAATAAAACACACTTTTTACCCATCAGCAGATTGGTAAGTCAATCCGTAGAATCCCATGGTCAATCCGCAGTATCTATAACAGGCTGTCATCCACTCCCACCTTTTGGAACTGACGCTTCATTAAACGTCTTAAAAGCCCAATCAGTTTTATAAATACCTCTCAAATCATACTTAATCATAATCAACCATTGAATAACCACTTTTACACCCAAAATCACACCATGAATATTATATACATATCTTCTGATTCAGATTCATCAGAGCACAATGATCCACCTCCACCACCACAACCAATGCCTATTCCACCACCACAACCAATGCCAGTGAGAAGAATCCATGGTTGGAGAACCAAAGAAGAGGCACGCAAACGTCGACATGATGTACCAGCTCCTCCTCCTCCACCAGCACCACCAGCACCACCTCTACCTTTTCCATCCTCTGACTCAGATACATCTGAGTCAGATACCTCTGAGTTGTTGTTCTATGAGGATGTCAACGAAGGACCTTCTGAACGTCCACCTCTTTCAAAGCTTCTATCAGAGGAGATGGAGCGTGTTGTGGCTGGGATGAGGCTAATTCCAGTTCCTCAAGATCACAAGAGATTGGAAAAACCACCTCCCCAAATATTGGGGCTTGTTTGTAAGAAGCTATGGACCCCTGAGACAAAGTCCAAAGATGTGGAGAAAGTGCTGAAGAACATGAGAGATGGTGAAGGCACTAAGGGTAAAGGCAAGAGGAAGATGGATTAGGTTTTAAATTGTGTTTTGTTTAGATGATAGGATCAGTGTATCTTCCTTTTTATGAACATGAATAAAACTCTGAACTTTTCTTTCATAGAAAGTCATTCATGAATGTATGCATATTGTAGATACCTCTGAAAACATAGAATAATGTTATCAGCAGATACCACAATTAGCAGAAACTCCTATCAGCAGGAACTGGTTTCCGCAGGAACCATGCAATCCGTAGAATGGCCTGCAGTAGTATGATACAAAATATCTGTTCCCACCTAACTATCATTAAAAGCTGTTGACTTTGACTTTTGCCTATAAAACAGATCCATAATTTCATCAACCCTAATTTCTCAATTATCCCTCAATTTTATCCCAAACCATGTCTTCCAAACCTGTGATCATCGATCTACCCTCTTCCTCATCATCATCATCATCTAGTGACGGTTAGAATACATACTTTCCACCCATTAAACGACCCAGTACTGGTTGAGTCTAAACAGTCAACTAAACTCAACCAAGGATTTGGTCAACAAAAGTCAAGCCATTTAGGGCTCAATGCAATGATCCAAGGAGTATAGAATATCCCCGGGTCGTTATGTCCCGACGAGGTGTGAATGGAATACAAAACGGATTTGTGATCGGGTGATTTTGGATGAAAAAGGATTTGAGTGAGTGAAACTAAGGAAATATAAAAGGAAATGTCTTAAACAAACTATATTAATGAAAATGTAAAGCCAAATTATTTAAAAACGATAAAAAACTTAAAACGCGTACGTTTAAATTAAAAATAACGTAACCGTACAAAAATAAAAGTGAAACGAGAGCTATAAAAGTCCTACGGTGATGAAAATTACTTTTTTACAATTCTAATGACAAAAGAAAATTTTAAGAACAAGAAAAATATTTTTTAGACTTTTTAATTATTAAATATCAATTAATGACTAATTACTAATTAAACTAACTTAAATTAAAATAAATACTAAACTAATTTTGAAAATTGCCAAACTTTTTCTACAAATACCTTATAATGACAGTGAACTAAGAAAAATATGAAAATCCTCAAATGCTTATTAATAACCAGTACAATAAGCAAATAAACCAAATAAGCTTAATAAACTAAAACTACTATATAAATAAAAAGTGCAAGATATAAACTGAAAAAGTCCCTAGGGCAGTTGGTGCGTGGTGTTGGTGTTGTGTATGTGAGCAAGAGGTCCCAGGTTCGAATCCCACTTTATGCACTTTTTCTTTTTTTATTTTTCTTTTTGTTTTTAACTTAACACAAACACTTAAACACTGATTTTAACAAACTTTAATAAAGGAAAACTTTTTAAAACTAAAAATTAAGCTCTGGAAAAGCTTATGAACCCAACAGTTTCACAAAATAAGCCAAAATGAGATTATGAGCTTGAACAAGCTTCTAATTAAGCTACATAGTGAACACTAAGGATGGATTAAGCTACAAGCTAGTGAAATGTAACTGGAATAAGCAAAATTAACAAGAAAAGCACAAGGGATAAGCTAGAAACATGAAATAAGTTATCCAAGCTTAACTGAGAACACAACAGGTAACAGGGCTTTATGCAGGCCTGATTCTAGCTTATCAAATAAGCTTGAAACTTCAAACCAAGCCTGGATTTAGAAACTAGGGTCTATGGGCTTCTCAAAGAACCAAAGATCTCACTAAAGGACCCACAAATAAGCTCATAATGAGCTTATGAAAGTGCCACTTCACACTGACTGCTCAGTGTGAGTTACTCAGTGGTCATGATTAGGAGGCATAAAATAAGTACATAAATAAGCACAAAAATGTAAAATGAGCATATGCATAGACAGATGAGATTGTGAACTTCTCAAAACATCCAAAAACACAAGCTAAAATGCACTAATGATCAAACTAGATACTAATGAAAAGGCCTTAATCACACTGTTGCCCTGGTGCAGGGCAAAAAAAAGCTAAAATAAAGGACAATTAAGCACTGAATACAAATCCTAAAAATATTCTAAAATAGTCCAACACAGATGAGCTTTCAAATATTGTAATCCCAAAAGCTCATAAGCTGAAACCAACAGATAAGACCATGAAAATTTTTGCAAGATTTGTGAAAACTGACTAAACTAGAATCTTTGACTTTTTAAGAAATGAACTCTTTTTTACTTTTGTGACTTTTAATTGCTTCTTACAAACTAAAAATGTAATATTAAGCTGAAATTAGGTGAGATTAAGCTAATACAACTACTTCTAAACCTAAAATAAATATTATGCAGTTTATATGGTTAACAGTTAATGAAATATTAAGTATAAAAGGAGATTTTGACTTTTTAAGGCATGACCACTGGATTTTAGTGTTAAACTACTGTAATGAGACCTAATGAAGCACGTAACAAACAACAACAACCCAAGAAACTCAGTCAAGCTCAGTGATACACACTCAGCCAAACACCCCTTTATGAATACTAAATTGTGATTTATGAAGCAATTGAGATATTGATGATCTAAGACTGAACCACAAGAATGAAATATGATGCAAATAACCTATTTAAGCACAAGGACACAATTACTAACAACAAAACAACCCTAGATCCAATTATGCAAAATTGGACAGTAAACTTACATCATGTACACAAATGATCACAGATTAACATATAAACAATAAATCAAGTCACATGCATCTAATAAACTCAAAAACATCAAATAATCACAACAATGAGCAGTGGAATAGTGAAATGCCATAAACTTGAAAATGAGCTTACAAGTGATCCAAGCTGAAAAGTAAGGTACAAAGGCTCAAACCACAAACCTATAGCTTCCCATGAAGCACTATTACCATGGCCTTCCACAATTTACCATGCTCCATGTATCTTCTTCTTTAAAAACTGATTTTTGATTATACACTATTTTTCTTGTATTTTATGTATTTTTGAGATTTTGAGTTAAAACAAGTCCAAATGTCTTCTGAGCTTTTAGAAAGCTTATAAATGACTTATGTTACTGAATGGAATAGAAACAACATCATTTAGCTACTATTTCACTGATAAGAGAATTTTCACAAAAAATTGCATAAACTGAAATGAAACAAGAGAACTTAATTTATTTATTGAAACGACTTAGAAATACACTAAAAAGCTTAAGGATACAATTTAAAACTAAATTTTACAACTGGAAAGGGAAACTAAATAAAAACGACACAACTATACTAAGCTACAACTACTTTTGCTAACTCTTTTTCTTCTCCTTTTTTCTTCATTTATAATCTTCTCTAGGGTCCTTTGGACATTTCCCACCTTTTATCTTGACCATTCGATTATCTCAATCAATCTCAGCCGTTTAATTGGTTTTGGCGGGAATTGGATTTTTTGGCAGTTTATATGTAACTTGGAGGGTTTTGAGGGCAATTAATGGAGTTTGGTTTGTAGTGGAGGTCAAGGGAACATGGAATGGCGTTGGTGAGGTGGAGGGATGGAGAGTTGCAGTGAGCAGGTAAAGTGGGGGAGGTGAGTTTTTTTGGTGGGAAAAGGAAGGGTCAAAGGGGTGTTGACCGGGGAAGGGAGTAATAAAAAAAACGGGGGGAGTTATATGTTTGGGGTTTGGGCCGTGGTGTGTTAATGGGCCTGGTGGGTTTGGTTAATGGGTGGGATAAATTACATAAGTGGTCCATTTGATTTATAGGCTTATTAATCACAAGGACCAAATTTGTAAATACTGAAAAGTTGAGGGTGGTTTTTGCTACTGTTCCAAAGTTATCCAAGGGTAATGTTTGCCAAGTTCCAATAATACAAGGACCATAAAAACAGTTTTCCATTTTTGAAAACACCCGAGGACCTTAAATGACATTTTTCAAAAGTTGAGGGGCCAGTTTTGCCATTTTGCAAACTTGAACTCCAAGGGTAAAATTTGTCATTTCAAGATTCCTGGGGGACTATTGTTGACTTTTCTTCAAAATATTTTATCCAAGGGCCATTTCTGCCATTTTCTGAAAGTATAGGGACTGATTTTGACAATTTTGCAATTTTGCTTAGTTTTTCGTTTGTTTTCAATC